>VYZQ01058383.1:0-42308 GCA_013400655.1 Mystacornis crossleyi | reverse complement strand
AACGAAGCGCGAGATGCGCTCTCATCTCAGGCTGATCCTCGGAAAACAGCGTTTTACCGCCGCCAGCAGAACGCAGAGCAGAGTGCCTCGAACCACAGACCTCTTTGCCATGCAGGATGGAAAATTTCTCCAGCCACCTGATGAATCAGTGCAGATGATGCTCTCAGAAAGTCTGTTTTCAAGGTTGACAAGTTTCTTTAAAGTGGAAAGCTGAGTTTTGCCTTGGTCAAACTAGAGGGACATCCTCTGAGCAATAAATAAACATTGAATAGCAGTGAAGAGAAGGAGTGAGCCCCTCGTTCTCTCAGCACCGTTGTGTCTCGAACCTGGCACAAACACTGTGGGACTTACCAGGAGCCATTACTACAAAAAAAACCAAAAAAGAAAGATAGCAAATAAAGCTTATTTAACTAAAACAGCATGAAAAGTCATGTTTGTAGTAAAGCCAGCACAGAGAAAAGGCTGTTAAGGGAATGGTTTTTATCTGTCATGGCTTTATTTCACAGCCAGAAAGGACTGCTCTCTCTTGAGTGTGGATCCAAGTGCTGGAGCTCAAACTCAAACCCCTTGAAAAGATAGCAATGGGGAAGGCTCATTATCCATCCTTCCATTGGATTACCAAGTCTTCAGGGAAGAAAGGTTTATTATTCCCATGTCCTGGGCCTAACTACAATTATTCCTAAATAAGTCTAGGTTTTGAAAGCACAATAAGGTGCTTATAGCACTCTAGAAATTTCCAGATGAAATACAGGAGAATTGTGGATAAAATGATGTGCTGAATGGCCTTATGGGGAGAAGAAGATTTTGGAAGGGAGGGAGAAATGCTTAATACATAGGAGAGTGGGGGTATGGTGGTACTTCAAATACTTGTGGTTGGGATAGGAGGCTTCTGCTTAAACATGGATCCCACAAGTTATCATTTTCTGTCTGTATCTCATATTGCCTATCTTCTAAAATTCAGCACTGAATAATCTTGTGGTCTAAAACCTCAGGAATTTGAGTGTTTCTGTTCCTAGGCCTGATACTGATGTCTTGTGAGAATATGTTTATCTTGCACCCATCTGGAGTCCTGAGCTGATAGCTGAGTAGTCACGTGCAAATGTCAGAGACAGGGGGACTTCTTCCATAGTTAAAAATGGCAGTTTTGTGGTTAGTTTAGATATTTGTCTTTTTTTTTTCCCTTATCTTGATTTTTATTTTTTACCCTTCTTGATTTCTCTGTTTGTAAAATGAAGGTACATCTCTTCAGGTCTGAGCTGTTAAAATGCATAAAATCTATACCTCAGCTCATACATAAATTCACTACTTTCAGCTCATCTAAATTAGTTTGTTTTTCTTTTCCTGGGGAAACATAAGCTGAAAGACATCCAGGACTCAGCATTGCTTAATTGCGCATGAGATTACTGCTTTACACCATTCCTTTCTATCTCTTTTTTTCTTCAGTAGAGGCAATTACTGTGGCTGGCCTCTAATGGCATTTATTTTTAAAGATAAGCATCATCATATTAGACCTTTTTTTTTTTAGCATTATTACAGGCTCATTTGGCAGCATATCTCTTACACTATGGCTCTATGAAAATAACACAAATTATTATCATGACATGTTATGTGGAAAGACTGAAATTTTATTGCAAACACGAGGACGTATTTTTCCATTTATGTGTGACATGAACTAATTGCAAATGTCAGATGGGGAGTTGTTGTCCATTCATACCTGGACAGAAAGCCCAATAATTAGAAGCTGGAACCGCCTATTTCTTGTAGGTCAAAACATGGTGGATTTTCACTGACAAAATAGTGCAGACACTAATGCCTGAAGGATCCTGTTCAAGCCTGTCTGCTTCTGCGCAAGAGTTTGTCATTCAGGATGCTGAAATTATGAAGGTAGGCTTTGGGAATTTTTCGAGAGAAAAATCCAGTCTTATTAATGTTTAAATGTTTCAAAAAAAGCTGTTTGATCTTGACAAAATCATCTGTCAACTGAAAAGAAAAAAAAGGCAAAAATCTTGGGTTGGGCAGTTTTTATGGTAAAGGCAAACCAGAGTTTTCTAGCTGAAATTAAAGCATAATTTTTACCTGATTTTCTATTGAATTGTTAAAAAATGAAATTTTCTGGAAAAGGAAGGAACAAAATTATTGTTTTAATAACATTTCACAGAAATTATAAGGTTCTGACCTGGTGTATTAACAGTAGACTTAAGGATTCTCCCACAGAAGCCAAGAGAAAAGCCCTACTCAGACGCTGCTCATGTTTAATCAACAGCAGCAGACATGATAGAAAAATTAGTGATTTCAAACAAGTCAGAGGTATAGAGAGGAAATTTTTAAACTGCCTCAGCAAAACCACTTTTGGAGAGGCAGTGAGGAGACCTCTTTAATCAGACTCCCTTAACCGGGAGTTCAGAAAGCTGCATCTGAAAGAAGGCAGGCGAGTTTTGTTCCTTAGCAGCTGCTCAGAAGCCCCTGAGTAAGGGCAGAGCACGAGCTGTGCCTTCCCTTGGAGGAGCCATTGGTGCTGACCAGGTTGTTCAGAACAGACCCTTCTCATAGGATCACAAGGCCTCGCTTTCCCCTCTCTGAGACTTGGGGATTTGGGGTAACTATGGAAAACAGTGGGGGTTTGCATCAGTTCAAGTGACATGGAACAGTCTGTGTTTCTGAGCCCACAGCTGGGAAAGGTTTCGGGGAGCTCTGTGCAGATGTGGGCAGGAGGATGTTTGGACATGGTTGAGATCAAAGCACAGGTCTCTGTTTCAGGCATTCGTGGGTTCGAAACGCTGAGCAAGAACGCATCCCCCAGCAAGGCTCCTGCTGCAGGGCCCTGCTGTGGGCTGGGACGCTCCTGCTCTGCTGTAACGAAGCTCACTTACAGGCTGAGATGGTCTCACAACCTGCTTGCTTACTGTCTTGAGGGGACATTTTCACCAAATCCTGAGGTTCATCTGCTGATGTCCAGGACACGTATTCAGCACATATTTGTGTAATTCGCAAACTTCTCCCATTTTGCCTCCTGTCTGAAGCCCTGATGCAGCAGTGACTTTCCATGGACATGCCTAAAGCTGATGAGGTACTGAGCCTGCTTCGCCTGTCAGTGAGGAAACTGAGGAAGGTGGTAGCTGCACGCCTGGCAGCAGCCTGACAATAACCAGTAATGAGAGAGGAGTGCTCCATCTGTTCAGACTATTCAGCTCTTTTGCATAGCTGCCCACGTGGCCAGGTATTTGCTATTAAATAAGATGATTAATTCCTTGACAAGTTGGTATCTGGCCTAGAAGTCTGGCATTTCCTTTCGGCATCTGTGGCTGCTTTGAGGAATGCAGCTTTATAGAATTTTACTAATTATCTAATAGCTTTTCAATCTCTTGTTTCAGTACATGGAACTGCTGTTAATTAATTGCAGATCTTCGGCATACCACTCTTAACTGATTCTCCTAGTAAATATGTTTAACACTTGCCTTGGTTTCCTGTACATGATTCATTCGGTTGATAAGTGATCCATCTTTGTTTGCTGTCAAAGTCTTTGAGTTGGAAGAGGACTTTAATCATGTTATTTGGCTTTCCTGAATAGAGAGAAGAAATGAAGTCAAAAAAGCACGCAATGGTAACACAGTCAAAGAAAAACCACGGCCTGGGTTTCCTTCACCAATAAAAAAGTTGTGTAAGCTTCAATTTCCCTTTCATTTTCATGAAGAACATACTGGAAACATCTATTCAGCCAAAGACATGAAACTAAAACAAAGAAACAAAAACATCTTGAAAGGAGGAAAGAAGGCACTTTCCCAGCTTATGCATTAATTAAGACCAGTCAAAGAAAGCGGCTTCAAAGGAAGAGGAAGCCAGTGGTAAGCACGGCTGCAACTGCTTTTAATGGGCTAGAGCAATGACATGCATGGCAGGCAGAGCCATAGCAGGCATCAATGCAGCAGTGGCAGTTCAAAGGCGGCAGAGAAAAAGTTGGAGGCAGAACTGAAGTTGCTGAATAGTAAAATCGTTTCACTAGCAGATTTGTCAGCCACACTGTGGGACAAAGGAACTTGTTTAGCAGAACAGATCATCTTGAGAACCGTAAACACTGCTGGTTTAAAGATAAAATCAAAGGCCTTGAGAGGAGCAGAAGGAGACATAAAAGTATGCATGACTGGCTTTCCTGGAGGTGAAGAGGTTTGCATCCCTGTCAAACAATTCAGAAAGAAGCTGTAAAGTGCCCCAGGTCACTCACACCCTTAGCACCCACTCTTCCCCTGGGTGGAAGCCTGTGCAGAGCTGCATGAATATACAGCAGGATTGGTAGGTTTTCTGCACATCTCTTCAGCAGTGGCGATTTGAGAGTCTGGCAAGAAAATTTATTCCNGAGTTTTTATCTGTTCCCTTTAAAAAAAAAAAAAAAAAAAAAAAAAAAAAAGCTGCGTGCAACCTACAACATACTATTATAAATATTGTATACAAGTTATAAATGGATTTGTTTAGCAGCAAAAGACAGGGCTTTATTATATTCTTTCCATGCATATTCACTCTCAATTCTTTTCAGCCTGTGTCCCACATCCAGCTGTCTGGGAAACCAGCTGGTAATTTGCTGTTTCTTTTGACAAGCACTTCAAGCTCAAGCTTTAAAAACTTCCTAGGTCCCTTCATCAGCAACTAGCGGCATGTGTGCAATTTTACAGGAACATGATGCCTACAGAGAAGTCTCCTAAAATCGAGATGTCTCTCCTTGCTTTATTCCAAACTGGCACACGACGCAGGGAACATGGAGTAAATGAGTAATGCCACCCAGTTTACTGCTATGAAACACAGCATTCAGAGAGATGCAGCTGACGCACTAGAGGGAAGCGATCACTACCCTCAGGGAGGCTTTAGTGTCAAAAATGTCTGAATACACATCCACTGGCAGAAGTGTGGCTTACATTGCAGTGTTCAGCAATATCACATTCTCATGCGATCTGGGTATCAAAGGCGTGGCTCTCCCTGATGTGCTCAGATAAGCGTCACATCTGAAAAGGATCTTCAATTTTGATCTGGAGATGTGGAGGTCTGAAAAATGTACCACATCCACCACATCCTCCATGGTTTCTTCTCATGTTTAGTCATCCTGCATGTGAAAAAACCTTCATCTTGTTGCTAATTTAATGTTATCTAGCTTTGGTTTCCCACCACTGATTTCTGTGACTTGTGTGCTGTGTTACTCCTGATAAAGTGCTTCAGTGTCACAAGTACATTACCTCTTAAACTCGCTTCTGATAAATAAAATATATTAAAACTCTATTTCTCACCAAAAGGCATTTCCAACAGATCTCATGCTGGTTTTGGAGGCTTTTATTTTGCCCATTCCCTTGACATCCTTTTTCTGCATTGTCTTATGGAGAGGTAATATTCAGCCTTTGTGACCTATTCATTTGTTCCCAGACATGTGGTGTGGGATCATTTTAGCTCTCTTTTCCTCATCAGCATATGAGGGGCACCAGTGGAGCTGGCTGCTCATGTTTTTTTCTGCTTCCTAGCCAGTTTACTGATTTCAATTAAATATAATGTGACCCTGGTTCCTTCAAAGGAGGTGTCACAGCAAAGGGCTGAGTCTCCTCCATAGCTGGCAGTTGCCTGTGGTTTGAGAGCACAAAGGTTTGCTCTAACAAGGGCTCTGTCCTGTGACCAGCCAAGCCAAAGGACTGGAGTAATCACAAAGAAGATTCTGGATCTGGCTTTTTAGCAGAAATCTCTATTCGCAACTATGTCCTAAGGTTTTTCAAACTGTCATTTTGTCTAGATCCCAAGACTGTGTCCCTGACTTGTGCCCCAAAGTTCCAGACAGTCAGGATTTGTTGGGGTTGTTCTTCTGCTCAGCCTGCACAAAAAACCCTCAGTCTCTTGGGATAAACCCCACATTTATCATCTTCTTCTACAACCCAGGGTGCCGAGATTTCACCATAAGGCATGTGACAGTGAAATAAATGAGACCGATGGTTTCCCATTTTATAATTGCCATGGCAACTATATTGTAACTTAGACTGATAACATTTCATTTCTGGGGCTGTATCTCTAAAAACATGGCATAATTTAGCACTCAGAGCCATCCCACCAGCCTGCCAGCCACACCATACAGCAACATGTTGTTGCAGCAGTGCTACTGGAGACTCCCATGCACAGGGTTACCTGTTCTTGCACATTTCTGCTGAAATAATGCAGCATTTCAGAAGGGAAGGCTGCGTATTTGGTAGCTGTTTTTTCAGATGGGAGTATCTTGCACTTTTCTGAGTGTCTGTAGGAGTGTGTGTTTAAGCCAAGTTCAAGTCCTTTAGTGGTTCCCTACAATTCGTATTCCTTTCATGTAACATTTTTCCAAATTTAGGGTATTGAGCTTAAATTCACTGTATGAGACATCTGCAGAGATGAGATGTGTCTTTTCTCAGCCTCCAAAAACTGTGCTGCCTGCAGCTTACTGTGGTCTTTAGGTACCATGCAACACATGCTATTAAAACATGCAAGCCAGGAAAATAAGATGTTTACCCGGCATGGATCAGGGGCAGTCCTATTTTTAAATCTACCTAGGGAATGTGGGAAGCAAAGTGTCTCAGGAGGAAATCCAGGCTGGAAAAGGTAGGAAGTCATACCAAGGCTCAGGTTTTGTATCTGAGATGTGCTGCTGCTGGGCAGAGCTGTGCTGGCCTCAGGACAGGCAGGAGAGGGCAGCTGGGGCAGGAGAAGGTGGCTCCATGCCCAGGTCCATCTGCCAGGCTGGATCTCAAGCTTCCCTCCAGGAGGAGCTTGTTTCCCATCATGTCTTGCTCTCACCGAAGCCCTCTTGGTCAAAAACTCACAGCTACTTTTGCCTCCTGCTTTCAGGCCTCCTGTTTCATTTGTAGTCCTGGTTCTGGTCCAAGGCCTGCTCTGAAACCTCCTGAAGCCAGGAAAACTGGGAAAGGTCTTCAGCATCACTTGACCTTTTTACAGCTCTCCTCTAAATAGCTTCAGGTTACGGGCAGTATTGGGGGAAGGCAGTTCCCATAGAAAAAGGGTTTGGTGTGGATGGCATGTCCTGTGAGAAAAACTCAGATCCTGGAAGGAAATGCTGGCCATCGTTATGTCAAGGGTCTCTGCTGACACTTCATCATGTTTCTATCTGAAAATGAATAATTTGCTGTTATAAACAAATGCTAAGATGATTAAATGAGGCAGAGGAGAAACACCAGTATTAGCCACATTCTCAGTCTGCAAAAGGGATTTTTTACTTGTGTTCCTGATACTTTCCATTTTATTTCTCAACTAGAAAACCATGCTTTACATGACCTTTGGGGCCCGTGTTCACTTCCCAGCTCTGCAGGATAACACTGGCCAAGACATTTCAGCTCAGGAGTTAATGGCTTTGCTTTCACGTCCTTCATCTGCTTGTATTCTCAGATCAGCATTCCCCAAACTCCACCAGCCCATGGTCTACAAAAGTCAACACCACCCCTTGCTCTCCCTGTGAGCCTTGGTTTTAACTTCTGAATGTCCTATGCCTGTGACTAGCATCGGGCAGGTTCCATGAGCCATGGACTAGTGTGGCCAGCAGGGTTAGCCCTTGTGGCCAGCGGGGTGAGCTAACATTGCCAGTGAGGTGACGTTTTTGTGCAGGAGATGGTAGTGGTAGGATGGACACCAAAAGCCTTGTGGACAGATACTTGGAGGAGCACTGGTGTCATGCCAACTGTGAGTATTAACGATGTTGTTGATCTGGGAGTTCTTCATGCTGTTGAGAGAAAAACAAGCCTTAAAAACTGCCTGAAACCTGAACCAGAACTGGGTTTAAGGTGTATGTCTCAGTATTTCTAGCCAGCTGGTTTAAACAGCTTCTTGCATGGTGTGCTGGCCATTCTTGGTTTGATTCCTAGGCATATACATGCCCCACATTAACAGGTGCCAAAGGTGCCAGGTCCTATAGCTCTCAGTAATAAAATCCTATTAACTAACTACTCACATAATTCTGAGTCTAAAATGTAAGACATTTCCTTTCCTAATAGTGTCAGTAGTCAGCATTTTGGTGATGTGAGGCAGTCAGATGTAGTTAAAACAGGAACCAGGAGTGGGATTAAGAAGTTCCAGGTCAGTTGTGTCTCTCAAAACATGGCATTGTTCCCTTGGAGAGCTCTTCCATATACCAACTGCCTCATTTTTTGAACTGCCATGGGCAGGCATGGAACACAGCATGCCTGTTCTGCAGTGACTGCCAGGAAGAGCCCCGTGTTGAAATGTTAAAATTGGAAATAAATTTGGGAATATTTCCCTGCCAGTCTTTTCTGGTAGACCTTTGAGCTCAGAAATGCTTCTGCAGAGGATGTGGGTTACCCACGTGAGGAATCTGAGTACCCAGTGCACAGTCATTTTCAGTTTTCCCAAAGTGGTATGGCTTTCATGTTGGCAGATAGGAGATGCTTGTGGTTAGGAGTATAATCCAGTTTCAGTAGCAGAATAATATCTCTATTGTTCAGCCTAGTTTTTAAGAGCTCTGTGACCCCACAAGCATATAAACAATGGGAACTAAAGTATAAGGCTGGGAAGGTGAAATTGCTCATTCCTTGGTTGTCTGTGCACCTTCTCTGCTCATGGAACTGAAGAACAGAAGGAGGTTGAATTTTCTGCTAAAATTTAATATTGCAGAATATGACTCTTCATCCCACATGTGTCATACCACCTTTGATACTTCTGAGCAAGAGGGAAAAAATGGAAGCCCTTACATGTCCATGCCAAAGCAGAGCCCTTCAAAACAGAGAAATAAATGATCCTGGGAAAGTTGAAGCCTCTGACAGGGACAGACGTCACTCTACAACGTGTCCCTCACTTGGGACAAATCACAATCAAGTGTGACCAGGCTGTCGGAGCTGACTACTGTAGACTGTGCAGACCCAGGGAAATCTGCAATTTCAACAGCAGATGGCACAATCCTAAAACTAAAATCAGCCAGCAAGGGGAGCTACTGCCTGGGCTGTGCATCTGAGTGTTCCTTCAAGGGGATCCTGTGGATTTGTCAGCCTAAGCATACTGGTTTTAAAAATAGTGTATTTTCTCTTTAGGATAAGTTTATAAAAGAAACTGTATATATGAGACAATCTGATAGCAGTGGAGTTTAGCCTAAGACTCTCAAGTAGAGCTGACAGTTTAAGTGTAATTGTAAATTTTTTTGCTGGCATGCCTCGTAAATCACTCTTCTGATCATCCTGGTATGATGTAGAAACCATTTACAGTGGCCATAGATACAAAGAAATTCTATTTACTGGAAAGACAATGAAATCCTAGAATGATTTATTTGAACACTAATGTCTTAAATTTGCTTTTATGTGGACATAATCCTTTTGTGTTTCTTAACCATCGTCCAGAATCACACCAAATTAGGCACAAAAAATGTGTTCTGTTATGTTTGGAATTTTATGAACTAAGTGAGATATGGGTATATCAACCCCATAGTCTCCAGCCCTCCACATATGAGGAAAGCAGTACAGTAGACCTGGCACTATGGTTCCACTAGCAATTAGCATTTGGACAGGCAAATACACTTTGTTTGGCACTTTTTCTGCAAACTTATAGAATAAAACCTAGAGATCTTCCTCCAGTAGGCAATATGGCAGCCCTAGATGTATGATACAGGAAAACCATTTCATGATGTTTAAGGAATTAAGAAACTGATCCATCCTTTTGATACACTAAGGAATTGCTAGAGGAATTATCTAGTGGTCAGAGCAGGAAACTGTGAGTCAAGGCATCTGTTCCCCCTTTTGTCAGTGAATCATTTCCTCTTCTTCGGGTCCCACAAAACACCCAGACAGAATCTGTCCCTAAGTAAAATATACTCTTTACCAAATCTGGTCCCCACCTATCTCCCAGGCTTGTAGCAGAAGCTTGCACATTAGAGTCAGAAAGTCCTAGATGTCAACATAGACAACAACAAAAAGATGTTCTGTGGTCCTGTACATGAATTTTCCCTCTGTGGGCTTTGCAGAGCCCAGAGCTCTGTTATCAGCTGCCCAGTGAGAGCACATGGAAGCAGCAGTCTCAGCATGGTCCTCTTTTCAGTAGATGTCAAAGTGCAGGAAAAAAGAATTTTCCAGCACTAAGACACACATAGTTTGCACTAGCAATGTTTAAGGAGTGAACTATCCACCACTGTTAAGTATTTCATGACTTTCCTGCAGTTAGAAAGAAGCTCTTGTATTCAGAGAGAGATTCAATACACAAATTTTAAACGTTTTCCTTGGGATAGGATGAATTATATTTTGGAACTGCCTGTCTCCACTGTTCATATAAGGAAATGTCAAGCAATTTTACTCCTAATTTACTGCCTCAATTCAGTGCTTAAATGGGTGTCCCAAACTCCTGCTGTAGCAGTCAGACCACATGTCGTGGGGTGACTTTTTGCTGTTATATCCCTTGTCACCAGTCTATACCCAGACATGATTTCTGTGCCTTTAAACAGAGCCCGAGAGAGAAGAGAGGAAAAAAAACCTGTTTTTGTGCTTCAAGGACATAGAGCTCAGTGGCTGTTGCTGCTGAGGAGCAAGGAAGCACCCTTCCAGGTTTTTTTCTTGGCTCTGATTCTTCGGAGAGAGAGAGAGACAGAAAGTGATTTTTTTTTTTCCCCTGGGACTTTGGTTTTTTATCTCTTTCCTTCTGGACTTGTTCAGAACATCAGAACATCAGAACCCCGCCGGGGGACTTTCCACCAGCTTTTGGGGGGTGCCTCCACTCCGATCCGGCTCCGATCTGGGAGAGGAGAGTGACCACGCTCACAGAAGGACTTTAAAATCTTTCAGGCTTCTCTCCACAGCGAGAGGTTTTATTGTTTAGCATTATTATCCTTCGTGTTTGTTCAATAAATAGTTTTATCTCTTTCACTTTCCTTCAAGGAAATAAGTTTATTTTTCCCGAACCTGGTGGGGGGAGGGTTAGTTTGTAACCTATCCTCTCTCTCGGAGGATATATTTCTAGATTTGGCTAAACCAGGACACCACATTAATTAGATATTCTTCCTAATTAGCTATTAGGAAGAAATTATTTACTGTGGGAGTGGTGAGACACTGGAACAGGTTGCTCAGAGAAGCTGTGAGTGCCCCATCCTTGGTAGTGTTCAAGGCCAGGCTGGATGGAGCTTTGAGCAACCTGGTCTAGAGGAAGGTGGCCCTGACCACAGCAGTGGGATTGGAATTCCAGCCCAAGCCGTTCTGTGATTCTGTGATAAGGCACCAACTCACTAAGTTCGAATAGTATTTGTCGCTCTGTTGTACTTTCAACCGCTGCAGTTGCCGCTGCTGCTGTTTTTGTATTCGCCACACATTCCCTGCCTCCCACCACTTCACACCAAGCACTGCTGCTGCTCTTCTGCTCAGGGGTGTTTGCCCAGGAACCAGCATCTTCCCCGAGGCAGCCTTAGGCAGCAGCAGAGAAACAGCACAAGGCTTTACTGCCCAACGCACCAGTCGCTCATCCTCTCCCACTGCTAATCAAGCAAACAAAAATATGTGCTTTCAGAGATAACAAGGATTAAAGGTTTTGCAGTTATTTCCCGGAGGGATTCCAGGCATTCCCATGTTTGCAGTGATTCCAAGAAGTTTACATCCCAGTTGCCTACGCAAGGAGAGCAGTGGTTTTCAATGTTCAGAGAAACACGAGTTCTAAGTCAAATAACTTTGCAGAAATGTCTCGAATACTTGAGATTCCTCCGTCAAAACTATCTGTCTGACACAAGAGGAGATTAACTTCACCTAACTACAGCTTTCTAAAAGTTAAGCAGGAGAGCAGGAACCCTCAGTAACTGATGGAGGCAGGGAAGCAATCTCAGACAATGCAAGTATGAAAGAAATAATGCCCTAAACAAGGGAATAACAATGGCCTATTCTGTTCTTCCTCTATTTGTCTTAAAAACAATTCCAACTGCAACTTTCTCAGGGAGAAAATAATTTTCAGTTTCCGTTCTCTGTTAAAATTCAGTTTGCATTTTCCTGATTTCTCCCAATTGGTATGGTTTTTTTCCTACTCATCCGTCATCAGAGGCTGTTGTGGTTCCGGTGCATGAATGTAGGTACACGGGTTAGAGATGTTTACATCTGATTCAGCTATTTTGAGCTCTGATTGCAAATGCTTCTACTGAGTGGTATTTCTTGTTCTAGGCTAGAGTAGGCCTAATGAACAGCACCCCAGAGATGCTTATTTGTTCCCATTCATAATGGGGAGAGCCTGGGGTCACTAGCTCTGGTGTACTGCAAATGCACTGCATCTGCACTGCAAATGTCTAAAATTAGGTGGGATAAATCTCATGCGAGGAGCTTGATACTTTAAGCCCCTGTTCAGCAAAGCACTTACTGACAGCATAAAATGAAGCCTGAGCTTTAATGCTTTGCTGAGCTGAAGCCTCAGTTACTTAAGGAATGAGAAGACAGTCGTGGGGATCATAGCAGTCAGGCTTGTGCAAGGCTTATGCTGGATGTCCACCATGCAGTCCTACATACCACTCTACTCCCCTACAGAAAACACTCTTCTTCCTTCAATTTCCTCCTCCAAACACATTTATTTCCAACCCCTCCTGGGGCTTGCTCTCTCTGGCTGAGTCACCCTCACTGTGTAACCCAAAACAGGGCAGGTGAGCCAGGGGCACCGCGAGGATCCGCAGCTCTGCGCCACTGCCTCTCACTGCTTCTTAGCCTTTGGGGGTTTTGGCTTCAGTGTTTAACATCAAATTCTTCATCACCTGGCTGAAAACTTTGCTCGAGAGTGGCAAGGCTAAATAAATATCCGGTGGTGGGATGAGTGAGCTTCGTATAATTTGGGGCTTGTTTTTTAACTACCCTAGGCAGGTGGCTGGAGCTGGAAGTCTGAGCTTGTGGAGTGTGTTGGCACCAGCAAACTCCAGGCTTGAAGGGCACAGACCCAAGCACAGGCACCAGTACCCATGTTGGGATGTTGGCCTGGGACACCCCAGGGGCCAGCCCCAAAGCACCCTCAACGTCCTGCCACCTCCTTCTTTCCAGGGAAACGTGGCTGTGGGAATAAACCTTGAAGTTATGCTAATTATAGAATCATAGTGTCATAATGGACTTGGCTTTCATAGGCCAGTTATGCAGATGGGTTGATGAATTGCTAAATAAAGTTATTTAGTGGATGTAAGTTAAAAACAGTGCAATATGAAGTTAAAGTGGTTATAAGTTATTAAAGCGCTCGGGTGTACGGGAGGCAATGTGTGCTTTTGGTCACTAGGTGGCGGTATAACAGGAACCCCATGGATTAATGAGAAGAACTTTCTAGAAATATCACATCGTAAGTGATGTCAGTGCCCCGGACTGTCACTGGACAATGAGTCGACTAATGAGATGAGCCCCTCGAGGAACGATTGGTCAGGAATGCTCCTTGTTATAAACCAGTCAGGACCCTGGAAATAGACCAATCAGCGAGAGGATCAAGAGTGCACCAAGCCAGGGTACCAGAGGCTGTACAACCTCCTACACTCTTCTTTCGGGGTCCTCCGGCAGAGACTCGTGTTCCAGGGGAGTACCCAGTGTGACACACTGTTTTTGTGGATTGTTCTGGTTTGCCACATGGGGCCTGGGCTTATCCTGGGTCCCTGTCCTCAATTGCTAACTTTAATAACGAGTTAACCTTTTCCAAGGTTTCAGGCCTCGGTTATAACAATAGAATCATTTAGGGTGGAAAAGACCTCTAAGATCACAGAGTGCAACCATTAACCAGTACTGCTAAGTCACCCACTAAGCCATGTTCCTGAGCACCACCTCTGCATGTCTTTCTTTTAAATACCTCCATGGGTAGTGACTTAATTATTTTTATAGTCACCCTGAACCTTTAGGGCAAAAACCTAATCATCACTTTTGTGCAGAAATAAGTTGTGGAGGTTCCCCCCGGGGGGATGGACCTTGGAAGTGAAAGCATGGTCACAAGGGGTTTCCAGACCCCCTGCTCACTGGTCACACGTACGCAAATCCTGTCCCCTATTGGCCATTTCAAATGTACCTCACCCTGAGAATCCAGTACTTAGGTTGATGTTCCCATGATTCTGCTGCAGTCTGGAGCTGTAGTCTGTGCCGGAGCCCCCACCCATGGGCTGGGAGAAATAAAATATCTGTGAACATCCATGCAAATATCACTCCCTGATTCTTTCTACGGGCCAAGCTGTCTGCCAGGGAAGGTTGCAGGAGACCCCACTGCAACAATAAGTTACATTCCTCTCCTGAGCTCGGCCAGGGCGTTTGGGTGCAAAAAATAAATAATGGCAGAGATTAATTTATTACTGTTGTGCTCATGCTGTAAAGATGTCAGAGGAGAAGTCAAAATACTCAAACCCAATTGACATGCTTTGTTTATATGTGCCATCACTCTGCTACATAAGAAATGAAGAAATTAAATTACTAAACTGAGATCAGCCACCAGAATGAATTGCTGCAACCCTGAGGATATGCAGAGTGCAGACTAAGTGGAAAGTGATAACTATAAAAATGTGATACTTTTCTTCCCCCTGTTACCACAATTTAGGCTCTGTACTTCTTGCTGGTTAATAAAATCAATGGAGACTCAATCCCGAGTATTGAGCAATACTGGTATTGATAATCACAGACACTTGAATTCACACAAGTCGTTAACTACCTAATAAACCAAATAAGTAAATTAAACCCAGTAGTGTCAACAGAAATGTAACTGAGAATTCAGTTATTCCAGTGACTGTCACTGCCATGGGCATGGGGACTGTGTTAACAGACAAGGGAGACCAAGATCAGCATTACTTGAAATAATAATAATTGCTCTGGGCTAGAGTACATTATGCTTCTTTCTGTAACTCCACAGAACTGATGTCCATTTCCTTATTTCGAGTCCTTATGCCATGTTTACAAGTGCAAATATGAATCATTATCAAATGCATTTTTGCTTGTTTTTCTTCTGGTATTTTCTATAAGAAGGGTTGCAGATGTCCAAGTAAAAAAAAAAATTCAAAGCATTCCGTCTTTCACTCCATTAACAAATCAAAAACTTTGGAAGATAATGAGGCATACTTAAGTTTCTGTTTTTCCTTTCTGATGATACATTTATAATTTTTAAATGAGAAATAAGTAGGTTTTTCTTCCAATTAATTGTGTCAACTTTTTATTATTAGATTTTCATACATTTAGCAATAAATATTGTATTTTTACCTTTTTTACACCTTTTATTTGCAAGAAACTATGTCAATATTCCCAGTAAACTGCAGGTCAGAAAATAGATGCGTGTGTGTTACAATTTCCGGAAATGCTTTTTGGTAATATAAATAAATGCTTTTGGAGTCTTTCAAGTGGGAAAACCCTTCTAGTAGAAGTTAAAACACTGTTAATGAGAAATGTTCAATCTCTTTGACAAGTTCTCAGGGAGAAATCAGTTAATAAAATTTTTGTTAGCTTTTATTTTTCATTATATCATGTATGAATTAAAATATCTCTGTAAAATAAGCTGTACGGATAGGTTTAATTTTCCATTACTCTAAAAGCAGTATCAAGGACAAATTTACAGTTCTTATTTCTAATTGTCAAGTGCTCAAAATGTAATGAGTAATTAAAAGTTACTAACAGTGCAAAAAATGTATAAATTCAATAACAGTAATTAAACTCCCTCCTTGCATAACTCACAAGGTTTCACAGTTCTCTAGAATTTCTCTTTTATGTAAGACAACAACTGAGTCAGAGACTTCAACACATTTTTATGAGCTTGGTTGGTGCACGGTCCCTGTTTGCTTCCCGACCATGGTCATGAGATGATCTACATCCAATTAAGGCTCGAAAGCTGCAGGTTAGATATTCATTACACAACCCTGATGACTGCGTGCAGCAAAATTGTGTAACGTCTTTGTAAATCTTATTTGAATGAACGAGCCATTGAATTAAAAAGTGATGTAAAGCTCAGTCATGCCCTTTCAGATGTTGCATTTCACTACGCACTTTTGAGAATGAGCAGGTGGCGAGATGAGCCTTTGCTTTCCCCAAAACAGCCTGGAGGCAATGGCTGGGCACTCAGGGTCCTACTCTGACTTGGTGGTTTTTATAAAAGCAAAGTATCCACTGAGGAGTCAGTGTTTAGGCAGTTTATATTGCAGCCTTTATTCCCTTGGCATTCACTTTGGTTTAATTATATTTATCTGGGGGGCTGTAAGGTTTCTGCCCACAGAAGGAAACTGCTGTAAAACCTAAAGATACAATCATATGCATGGCAGCACCTTAGTTCTATAAATATAGGGGGAGCCTAAAGTTTTTGTTATTAATTTGTGGCACGTGCTTTGGCTGTGAAACTGAAGTTCCCATGTGCATCAAGTGCACCGCGCTGCCATTGAAAACCAGCGTGCCTGGAGCTGAGGTCATGTAAAACTTTTTGTTTTGGTGATACCATAGAGTCAGGAGTGAGCATTTAATAAAGTAACCTTTCCTCTTCATGCTAGTCTGGATCATAAGGCCCCTAAATTGCCTGGAGAGTGCTGTACCACATCACTGCATTACATAAAATTGCATCTCTGGCGTTGCTCAGTACATTTCCAACGGAAGAAAAAATAATGCTCGCTGACCTGCCTGGGGTGTGAGCTGTGCTGAAAGCACTTACAGCTGTTGACAATGAGCCCTCAAAAACCTGTCCCACTTGAAAAGCAGTCCCTAGCCTTTTCACAAGAGCAAACAGGCAGAGCAGATCAGTGCAGCGATTTCAGTTTGCCATCCTCTGACTCTGCAGGAGTGGCAAAATCGCCATAATCCTGCTGATAATACTCACAATAGTGTAACTGATATCCAGCTCAAGAAATTAAACATGTTTTTACCTACAGGTATCTCCCCAAAAGTAGCACATTGGTGTTTTGTTCTCTTCCTTGGACGGTAAGAGCCTCAAACCTGGAGGACAATTTTTTCTTGCTTCCCTCAGGAATTAGTTGCCGAGAGACTGCGCCACTGCCTGAGATAATTCCTCTGCCACCTCTTTCTCTCTCTGCAGCCTGGTGAGATGACAGAGGATTGGGAAGGGCACGGGGGGTTGCTGACAGTCTTCCTGTTCAAAAACTGCTCCTATGCCTTGGCCAGGCATTAAATGAGAAAGTAGGTTTGCAGTGGAGTTCATTCCCCTGGGAGACAGGTCACAGCCTGGCAAGAAATTCGACTAGAAAACTGATTACTTGTTTCACCACAGGAGGAAACCACTATTTTTAGAGATGAAAAAATAATAGGAGTGAGGGAGAAGCCTCTCACCTACTTGAGCATAACCAAATGGTCACAATCCTTATTCCAGATGTGGTGAGAGGACATGGAAGCTTTCTAAATTTACTTTTACAAACAGTATGTTTTTTCCTGAATAAAAAGGGGGGGAAAAAAAGAGAACCTACCAGAAACAAAACAAACAAAAACCCCCACCAAAATCAAAACACCTTTAGAAAGAATAAATCTACTTTTAAATCTGGGTTGAGTTTGGCCAAAATACTGACCCTCAAAATGGAGGTATATTTTTTGAAAATATTACTTTGGTATCCCTTCCTGGCTTTTGCTAAACAAAACCTTTTACTTTTCATGGCAGAAAGCCATCTTGAATTTTAAAATTATCTTAAATTTACCAAAAAGCCTTTGAAGGTTTAAATTCTATCTCCCCAAAGACAACTGTTGGTTTAAATCAAAAATATCTTAGATGTTAACAAAGGTATTTCTCATCTCCAGAAAGGCCAAATTTCTGTTTCTTGGTTCAATTTAAGGCAAAATTTCCCATCTAACTGTTCGTTCAATCTCTGCCCAAACAGGAAATGTTATTTCCATATTCAGATATAGATTGTAGAGGAAAAGTCGAGTCACTGTTCTCATGTCCAGTTATTCGTAGAGAGGACATTTGAATTCTCGTCTAGGTAAAGGTCCCTGACACTGATCTGTTACCTTTGTGCAATAATTTTCCCCTGTGTTAAGCAAAAAATCGCTTCCTTTTTCCCCCCTCCAAAGCAGACACATGTAGTCTAAAATATAATTTTGGTTCATTAACCAAAATTTTCAGACAGAGAAGGCTTCTGTAGGAAACTTTTAACCCCCTTTTGTTGCTGGGGTACTTGTGCAGTGATTTCCTGTCACATTTCAACAATGGAAAAAGCTATTGCAGGGGTGATAAATTAAGAAATTGGTCCAGAAAAAGCAGCCATGCTGAGGGAGGCAGGGATTCAAGCCACCTAGACCCCATGGGAAGGGGGCAGAGGGGCTGCCTCAGCCCTGTCTCTCCTCAGCGATGTGATCAGGACTGGCAGGGAGAAGGATTGCTTAAAGCCCCTATAATTTTTAAAAAGGTTGACTTAATAGGTGTTCCCATGGGAGTATATTCCACAGGCAGCACAGTGTGGGAGTCAGGGAGCCCATGAAGCAAGAACAGATTATATATTTTAAAGGTTTTGAGAAGTAGTGGGAGAAGCAGAAGACAACCTGGGTAGAAGTTAAACCATTTATGGCAAAACACCCTCATAATTAAAAAGAGGAATTAATTGTCTTGCAGACAGAAAGGCTTTCACTTTCTTTTCTCCTATGTAGGTAAGAAAGAGAAATCAGGAAATGAGAATTGAGAATTGAGAAAGAAATGGTGAAAATGCTAATTTTATTTCTCTACATTGTTGCTAACTTTAAGCCATGCAGATGCAGTGCAGGTGAGTGAGATCATCACAGCCATTCACAGAAGGGAGAGAGGTGGGATTTTCCCAGGGTGGTTCTTCTGGTGATGGAGAAGCAGATTTCAATAAGATTTATTTAATGAAGTCACTCCACTGAAACAGGAGCCCAAACTGCCAGACTGATATTGCAAAGTCCCAAAATCTCTTCTCCACCTGAAGGAGGGAGAAACAGAGGCAGGGTGGGGGGTTTGTGGTTTTGCTGTTTAGGGTTTTTTAAAACATTCTCTTCCATTCAATACAAGTGAATTCTGGGGTGTTTTGCCCTTCCCTGTAAAGTAAGGATGTATTAAGATCAGCTGTATGTGGTACAGAGAGGACAGACTATGGGGAAACAAAGACTAGATATCCCTTAATTTGTACCTAAACACAAAAGGGCTGATGCCTGCCCAGTCACGGGGAGGTCTGCTCAAAAATCACACGCAACTTGTAACAGGGCCAAGCTAGGCATGTGGCAGCAGACTGGTTTTTGGTTTTTTTTTTTTGTTTGTTTCTTGTTTTTTGTTTTTAACATTAATTAGGACCCTTCCACATGGAAAGTCTCCATTTCAATCTCATAGGTCTTCACTGTTGACTCCAAGAAAGCTGGCACTGTTGCTCCATCCTGATGCCCCTGGGGCTGCCAGCACGTCCACGGTGCAAGGATGGCCCCGCCCAGTGCCGGCTGCTGAGGGCTGTTTGCTCTTTCTCCTCCTCATCCCACACCGTCCTTGGCACGGCTCAGGTATTTCCCTTCTCCGGTGAAACACCACGGGTTGTTTCCGTGCTGGAGGAACGTGGACATTCGGGAGTGAGGTGCCTGCAGAGCATGAAACCCAGTGCATTTCTGGCTGTGACAGGGTGCGGGGATTGTAAAATATTTCACATTTCCCTTGATTCCAGTTTTGTTTGGTTTTTCGGGTTTTCTTTTTGTTTTGTTTTTTTTTGTTGTTGTTGTTGTTTGTTTGTTTGTTTTTTGTTTTCTTTTTTGTGTGTGTGTGTGAGAGGGTGCGAGGAATGTCAAATATTTCACGTTTCCCTTGATTAGGGTATCTCCGTGAATCAGCTCCTCGGGAGTGAGGCAGCCCAGCTCGGGGGCACTGGGACAGGGCTGTTCACAGGGTCCTGCTGCCGGCTTGGTCCCTGTTGCAGTGGGGTCTCCGCAACCTTCCCTGGCAGACAGCTTTGCCCATAGAAAGAATCAGGAAATGATATTCTTGATAGATGTTCAGAGAAGTTTTATTTCTCCCAGCCACCTCGCTGGGGGTTCATATGCAGACTGCTCCAGAGGCTCTCTAGAATCATCTGAACACCCCCCTAAGTACAGCATTACCTGGGTGGGGTTACATTTGAAATGACCTGTGAGGAACAGGATTTAGGCACAATAGCATCAGGGATCCTGGAAGCCCCGTGTAACCCGACCCACGCTCCCACTGCCAAGGCCCATCCCCCCAGGGGGGAGACCTCCACAGGTCCCAGCATCTCTGTCACGCCTTATCAAAACCAACAGCACCGTGTCTCCGCTCGGGCTTAGCCAGCGGCACTGCCCACGATCCAGCTGCAGCTCCCAGGGAGTCAGAGCAGCCTGCACTTCGTCCCGTGTCACTCACACCTGCCACCCACGGCGCGCTCTGGCTCCGCACCTCACACAGGAGGGAACGCGCTCAAAGATAAAATGCCCATGGCCCATTTTTCAAAAATCTGAGTGCTGTGAAGAACTCAGTCAACTCTGTACTTCTCTGTGTGTGCAGGGAGGGGAGACAACTCGAAAGGAGTTTCTGTAAGATGTAATAAGAGGGAGAGTATATGCTGGAACCCAGCAGGAAGGCTTTGGTGAAATACAAATATGTGTTATAATAGCACTTGGCAAACCTGAACCAAATGCATTTTGTTCTTGATATAAGGACCTTCAAGGCTAATATTGGTGCTAAACATGCTGAGGGTGGAAACAAGTATTTCCAGGCTCTTTTGGGTGTCACTAGCACTGGTGCTATTGTGGCTGTCCAGGCAGGAGGTGTCCTGGCCCGCAGCCTCAGGGTCACAAAGTGTGCCAGTAGTGAAGACTTGTAGGGAAAGAAGGAAAAGCACTGGGGTATCCTCAGGGAAAATGAAACATTGCAAGTAGGAAGTGGCTGCACCGTGTCTCAGAGGGGCTGTTTCTCTGCCTCATCCTGCTCTTTTGACCTGTTTCATATCATGTGCTCTGCTCACCTTTCCCCACTTATTGTTCTCTGTGTTTTCTTTCCTTACCCTCCTTTTGCATCATTCCTCCTCCTGTACCGGAACACACATCCCTCCTCTTGGGCATCAGGGGGCTAAGGGATATCATCCACATACTCCAAGTGCCCAGTGCTCCACCAATTCACTACCTGCATTACTTTCTTCAGCCCACCACCCTCCTTGCACTTCCATCATCTCTGGCCATTAGGTAGTTACAATCCCCTCACAGACCATGTATTATTGTATCACTGAAACCATCATTGTCACTTGCAATAGTAATAGCTGGAAAATACATTTTTTGGCCTTGGTAAAATGAAAACACACGGTAGGAGAAAACTTCTGCACCCAGAAGTCTTGTAAATGTGATGCTGAGTGTCTTAAAAGGTGTGGAGTTCACCAGCCCCATCAGGGAGCCTGGAGAAGAGGCATCCCCAGTTCTCAAGGGAGCTGCGGGTGGGTGGCCCAGAGGTGGCCTAAGCAAGTGATGGCCGCAGAGGGGAGCAGGTCCCTGTCTGTAAGCAAGAGCTGGTACTGCATGAGCCACAGCACCCACTGGCAAAACCTGTGGCATGGAGACTACTGGGACCAGTCTGGGGCAACTGGGAGCACCTGCCTAGCCTGATGATTCCATGGGAACACCAGCAGCAGGGCTAGGAATGTTGTCCGTGGGACACGCAGAGCCCTGGAAATGGCCTGAGCAGTCACCCCACTGAGACACCCTGAGCCCAGGCATGTTTCAAGGTGAATGGGACGAGGCAGGAGGGCAGTGCTGTTCCTTCGGCACTGTCACAGCCGCAAGCAGAAAGATGAGTCCAAGTTAATTCCTTTATAACTCTGCTGAGGAGCAAGGCTAGGGCTGGCTGGCTGTTAATTCAGATTTCCCAGACTATTGCTTCCTTCTGTTTCCTTCCCTCTCTTCCCTCTAATAAAGTTTTGTTCATTTAAAACACTTTGTTAAAGCTTGCTGCTGTGACTGGTGAAACACTGCCTAATCCAAGGTGCACAGAGTCATTTTCTGTCCCAAGTTTCTGAATGTGAAGTTGAGACAGGGTTGCTCCAGTTTCCAAGGATTTGTGGTTCAGAACTGGAGCCAGTTTAGCAGCACATTCTGAGACTGTTACAAGGGTAAGAAGACAAGACCCAAAAATAAGATGACAATGATGAGGTGAGGGATGCTCCCAGGATCTCTCATCATCTCAAGACATTATATGACCCAGCTGTGGGTCCCTTCCAATTTGGGATGCTCTGTGATTCTATGATACAGCAGAGTGGAGATCTCTGAGTCAAGCTTGGCCTGCCTGAAAACATGTCCATCACGAGACTGGACATGGACATGGACATGGACATGGACGTGTCCTGACAAATGCCAGGTCATGTGTTCAGGTTCAGTTTGGCAACTCCGAATATGCCCAATAAAGTCTCTTACTCATCTGTTTGCCAAACCATCTGTTTGCCAAACCACTTTGTTTCTCCTGTTGAAACTTCTCACATGCAGAGCCTCAGGCTGAGAAACTCACTGTCACTGTCATGGAGGGGGCAGTAGCAGCATAGATATGTCCTGGGAATTTACCCCCACATTTGCTTTCTGTGCTCTGTAAAAATACTAAAAAGCACTAGAGATCAGTGCTGCATCCAGAGACACGATCCACCCATGACCTTCTCTGAAAACACAATGCCATCTCACACAGGCAAAATTTCAGTACCTAGAATTGCAGAATGAAGAGTAATACAAAGTATGGAAATCCACACTGGTAGCCCTTGATATCTGTGATACTTCTCTATGCTTTGAATAAAACAACTAAGACTAGCATTCCAATCTGTATAATTATCTTAATTAAAAGATCAATATATGATTTTATTTGTCTTTTTGAATTAATGACATTTATTATGAATTTAAAAATTAATCCTTTAGAAGGTTGGGGTAGGTTTCTGAAGAGGTGACCCCCGTGGGGGGGATGGGCATGAGTGGATGCTTGGGGCACGGGGTTTCTCTGTCCCTGTTCCCTTGGTCATGTGTACCCCAAATCCTGTCCCCGATTGGTCACTTTGAATGTAGCCCGCGGGAATCCTGTACTTAAGGGAGTGTTCACGGGACCCCGGGGGGGTTGTTCCAGACCTGTTCTGGGGGCAGTCGCTGTCGGAGTCCCTGCCGGGCTCCGGCCATGTGCGGCCAGGGGGAATAAAACCTGAAAACATCTATCAAATATCGTCTCCTTGATTCTTCCACTGGCCAAGGCTGTCTCCCAGGGAAGGTTGCAGCCACCCCACTGCAACAGGTTTCAGCTCAGAATTAAGAGGGGCTGTGGGCTCAGCTCAGTTGGCCAGACGAGTGTCCTGGGATGCACAAGACTTTTATGTGGTGCTGTGGAAATTGACACAGCACAGTCCCAAAGATGTTTGCACTGTTGTCCAGAAGCCAGAGAGAGCACCACGAAGGTCTCAGGTGATGCAAACAACTTCTCCTTTACCTCATGTATTGACACTTAGATGCAGACACCTAAACTTACTGTCATGAATTTAACAATGACTTTTTTCTGCTGAGTCCTGATGTCTGAATTGCTTCAGAGAGGTTCATTTGCTCCTTTTCTCTCATGTCCTGAGAAGATAAATCCTAAGATGGCACTACTGTGAATAAAAAAAGTAGGTCAAGGACTGCTTTCTGCCCCATGGCCTAGAGTTGTGGTATTCCTCATGGCCACACAGGTAAGCAACCTTCACCGCCAAACTGAGTGGCCCCATTCTAAATGCCTGTTGGCAGTGGTTCAACTGCTGAACCTTGCCTGATCTGTGACTGCAGGAGGGCAAGATGTCCTGGGATGAGTGATGGCCAAACCATGGGCCTCTCTACATCTCACTCATGTATTTATATCATCTTTTCAGAGCACTGCTTGTCAGTGTTATATCCACCTTTTACGACAACATAATATTTTAAGGCCAGGATGAAATGTGAATGAAATTTTCTAAAATAAGTGTGTTCCGTATAATGAAGTGAAAATCACAACCATAGTGTTGCTTCACTTAATCCAGAAGCTTTTCAGAGATATCCTGCAAATGGCAACTTTACTCAGCTAAGGCAAGCTTGCAAAGCCCAGGAGTGCCAGATTTTCTGAGAGCTGACTGGGTTTTGCCCTTTCATCCCACCGTGGCTTCACATTGTAAAAGTGCAGATGCTTAGGAAATTGCCTCCAGGTGCAGAGCGGTCTGAGTTTCACAAAAATAATAAACCTTGATCTGAGATAGATGACCTTGTTGTCAGCATAGGATCTTCAGGCTTGTAGAAGAGAACTGAAAAGGGTCTTTTTGCATTCCCTTGCTGCAGCTGTGGAGCTCTTTCACAGAGTCTCAGAGAGACTCAGAATTTCTCTGTTTTCTTGGGGAAGAGTCTTACGGTACATACCAAGCCCAAGGCTGTTTTGGGGAGATATGGGAACTAATGCTAAACTCCCTCATTCTGTACTGTCTTTTAAGTTAGTCCTGGCTCTGCAGTACTCAGCATGGAGGAAGACGTTTGCTTTGGAGCTATCCAGGGCCATAAAGCCACGTGGTGTCTCTGCACAAAGGCCTGCAGTGGAGACCTGCCCTCCAGTTCTCTCTGTACATCTCATGGACCAAAAGCACCTCGCCTTTCTGCCTTCGTTTCTTCCAATAGAAAGAGGTGGCAATTATTTTGTTTTCTCTTGGGGGTTCTGTGTTGGTTGATTTATAAACAGGGATGAAATCTGGAAGTCCTTACATAGGGACTTGCTATAATTCCAGTCCTTTTTCCCATATCTCCCAATAGAAAAACTAATGCATTTGGGGCCTCTGATGTGCACAGTGGTAGCCCAGCAACTACTGTCCAACTGTCTTTATGGCCCATACAATATTTACTGAGCTGCCAGGTTCAGCAGTGCTGGGAAAAAATGAATTGTAGGTGCAATTTCACTGTAGAAATTGTTTAGAGCCTGCTAAAATTTTAGCCAGAGTATATGGGATTTTTTCTTCTTTAAAAACCCTGAGGGTTAGTTTCTGTTTAATATTCAGGAGGCAAGAAATGCTTCTAGCGCTCAGAAACAGTGAAGCGCATCCTTGTGGGATCTCTGAGATGAGATTCTAAATCTTGTAATGAACTTGCACTCCTTGTTCTCCTATTACAGCAGACACTGAGGGGTAGCACTTGTGTCCCTGCACATCATCACCAGCAGCAACAAACACATTAACTCAATGCTGCTAATGAGCACCGAGTGAGCACTGGAATTGGAAGCTGTGTTGACATTTAAAAGATCCCAGTTATCAGGCTCCATGTTGCCTAATTACCAAGGCTGTGTGGGAAGCACTCCTTCAACGTCTCCATCTAGTATGGACATGACGGGCAGGAATACACTACTCCTATGGAATGTCAGTTACTTCAGGAAACAATTAGCCTTTCTGAATATTCAAAATATGTCAAAACATTCTTCCTTTTTCCCTTTAAGAGCTCTTCAAAGCTGTGAGTGTGTCAACATCATTCCGCCTACTCGGAGGTGGCTCTGGAATATTTGATTCACAGACGTTCCTCTTGATTGGTGTCGAACCTTGAGCTGCTGTAGCCGAATCAAATCTTTGCAAGTAATACAGGCAAAAATTAATTTTGCCAACTGAAGGGTGATCTCGTCAGCATGTACCACTATTATATTCCTTTCCTCTCCAAAATACGGTGCTCATGTTCAAATTCCCTGTAACCTTGGACTACACTTGTTCCCAAACTGTGCTGAATGTGTCTGGGGAAGGGCTAGTTGACCCTGGTCAACAGCATGTGAAGGACTGTCCTAACAATTTAATAGCATAGGTGATTGTGTTCTGGAGTCTGGGCCTGGGTCCTGACACTTTAATCTACTAGCAGAGATGGAGGCAGTGAGTAGTAAGAACAGGATCATCTACTCAACCGGTCTGATGGTGTATCATGAACTATTATGTCTCACCTTGCTTCCCTTTCATAAGGGTTTGCCTGGGGCATCTCTACTAGGAAGACGTCCAATCTTGATCTGAGAACATCAAGAGACAGAGACTCCAGCCCTGCTTTTGGTAAGTAGTTCCCAGGATTAATTGCTCTTACTATTAATAATGCATGCCTGGGTTTCTTTGTATGAATTTGTTTGGCTTCAGCTCCCAGCCGTTGATTCCTGCTATGCTCTCTCCACCAGATGAAGATCTTTTGCATATGGTATTATCTTGTTGTGGTGGTACTTGTATGCTTTAATCAAGTCATGTCTCCATCTTTTTGATAAGGTAAGCAGAGAGATCCCTTCCAGGCTTTCGCTAGAGAGAGACATTTTTCTTCTCATCCTCTCTCTGACCTGTTTCCAGCCTTTACAATTTAAAACACAGGCACCAGAACTTTATGGACTTTGCCAGTGTTAGTCTTACCAGAGCCGTGGGGAGAGATAAGATCAGCTCCCCACTCCTACTCACTACTTCCTTGTTCATACATCCATGAATCACATTATCCCCCTCCTGCTTTACATCAGGAACTCACTTAAATTCAGTCTGCGGTCCTTGATTTCCATGGCTGCCTGCTGTCTACACAATAGTCTCATTCCCTGGTCCTACAGCAGTGTCTATACTAAGATATATCTTTAAAATCAGGTTTTCTGCACTGTCTGTGTTATAATGTCCCATGAGTGTGTTGTGAAGTTAAATCCCTGAGCTGCTCAGTTGGCGTTCTTGTGTGTGGAATAAAGAGAATAACCAAAAGTTGTTCCTTAGAAAATTAATGACAAAATTCCCCTTAATGTCGATAGAGGTGGCAAGACCTCATGGTATTTGTTCACCAATATGGATCTGTAACTAAATTTTCCACCCCAGAAAAGGTAAAATCCATGCTGCTCTAATCCTTTCTCACATACAAGAGATTATAACTGCTGTAACTAGTGAACACACGTTGACTCCTTCCCACTGCTACTGACAATATTTTCTCTTCTTAAAAAAAAAAAATCAAGTCTAACCTGTCTTTCCAACAAAGATTTTCTGCTCATTAAAATCTGAGCACTGCTGCATGGATTTCAGCTCGATAGGCAGAACATACCTCATTCATCCCAAAGGCAAGTGTAATCTGTGTGGCAAAGCCAGCATTATGAAGCTTTTTTAAGTCAAATCAGAGCTATTCTTTGAAGGACTGTGATTGTGCAATCACCAAGGCATTTTTCAAGTTGGCAAGAAAAGACACAAAGCAAACTGATCTGATGCATTTTAACAGGTATTTTTTAGATATGTAGATTGAAAGAACAGCCCTGAAATTTTTACATGAGCAATTCTTACATCTTTGGCCCTACTGATTTTGATGAGGTTTCTGGTTGGAAAAGGATTTCAGGATTTGACTTGCACCAATACTTTCAGCCACTGCTTTCTCCATGTAAATATGAGGACACATTGATGTCACAACACCAAGAAATCAGTCTTGTGGGCTCATTAATAGGGGAAAAGCATCTAAAAGTCTTCAGAGTTTTGTAGCTAGCCGAGGACTAAAACCGAGTGTAAAACCGACATATTAATGCATGGAAGAAGAAAGTACATTTAAGTTCATGCAAAGATGCCAGCTCCTGTGTATGATACACTTTATATTAAAGCTCAACAGCTCAAAAACTGCCATTAAAAAAGGAGCTGGTAATTCTGAGGAACACTACAATTTGTGTCTGAAGCTACTTTTAGAGGCCATATGTGATTAGTGTTCACTGTCAGATGGTCACATGAAATTAAATGGTTATTATTCCTGAAGAGCTGGGATGCTCCCCGCAGCACTCAGGAGGGAGGACGCTTCTCCACGAGGCCGTGGCTCTTGTTGAGGGCTGAGCACGAGGTTGGGATGTTAGTGGACACTTGTACCTCTGCAATATGCATCTCACTGCGGTCTGTTTGTGCTCTCCCAGGTCCCTGTAGCACATCCTGCCTGTGAATGCCTCTCAGTGATGTATTAAACGAATCACCTGCCCGTCACAAGCCTTTCAGATGCAGGTTTGCAGTCGGAGAGGAGAACTCACCCCACTTCGGGCCAGTCCAGCACATTCCCATGCAGTCACATTCTCTCTGCACTTACCAAAAGTTTAAAACGAGCAAGTTAAGTCAATCATGTTTTATATAAACACAGCAAGAACACGAGCATGAAAATCCGTGTTAATAACAGTCTGACCACAAAGCATTGTGTGAGCATGGGGTGGGATTTTTGTGTCAGCGGAGGCGTAGCTGTCCCAGTGGCTGGTGGCAGTAAAGGTGGGTTGGCCCGTGGGAAACCTGACCCGGGGAGTTCCCAGGCGGGCGAGCGAAACGAGGCCACGCCGGGTATCCGCCGGGAGAGCAGTCACACACCTCACCCTGCCGAGTGCTCTCTGCCAAAGCACTACTGTGTGCCCAGGCTTTGGAAACAGTTAAAAACTGTGGTCAGATTCCCCAGCTGCTTAAAAACTCTCCTGAGAGAAGAATCAAAATAGCCATATGCAAAACATCACTTCCCAGCCTCAGCCATTCCTGGGAAGCCGACAGGTGGTGTTCTGTAAATGGATCATGGAGAAACCTGGCCAGCAGAGGTCAGATATGGATTTGAACAGTTAGGGAGAAAAAAAATCATCTGAGATATTCATTTGGTTTGATATTGTCTCTTGATATTTGAGGATGGAGAGGTGTTTGGTGCTAGTGTGCAGAGCTGGTCTGCCTTGAGCCATTTTAGTTTAGTGTTGTGATTATATTTCCATCATTATGGTATTTTCTGTGTTACACTCCTTAAGTACATTTTAATGGTAGATTTCATATATTGACTCAGTAATGAAAATTAGACTACAAGAAAAGTTATAATTTTTAAACCAGATGTATGACTTTCCCTCCCTTCCTCTATTCTTTCTTATTTCTTTTTTCCTCTTTTCTGTTCTCTTTTTTCAGCCTTCCTTCCTTCCTTCCTTCCTTCCTTCCTTCCTTCCTTCCTTCCTTCCTTCCTTCCTTCCTTTTCACTTCCCTCTTCACTCTCTCCCCTCTGTCTTCTATTCCCTCTCTCTCTCTATCTCTATACCCTTTTTTCTCAGGCTCACAGGCCTGTTTTGTGAATCTGGGTGCACTGGATGATGTAGTTACACCCACAGATTCACCCTCCCTAAAAACATTCACAGTCAGACTTGCCACTGCATGTTTCCCTCCTTTCTGAGGCTGAAAAAATTCCACAGAAAGAAATAAAACAGCTTAGATTTCCTTTCTAGCTTCTTTAGATGCCACAATAACTGAGATTGAGTTATTCTTGACTTGCATACTCTGCAGATACAGAGAGCAGAACACACTGCACAGAGTGGGAAACTGGGACGGGTTAATCACAAGTGATAAACACTTTGTGGCGGTTCCAGAGGGGCTGAGCTCCAAACTGAGTGATGTTGGCATACTGGCCAGGACTGGGGCAGGGCCTGGACATCCACCAGTAGTGCCCAGCCACGGCTGCTCAGCCTTTGGGCTCATGGTGCTGACAGTGCTTCTCATAGGTTTGCTTGAAAATGGTCTTGAAGAAAATGAAGACAGTGTGCTAGAATAAGCATCCACTTTTATATATGTGATTGTCAGGTATTCGTAAACATTGTAGCTGGAAGCCAAAGTCATTTACTGTTTGTACCCTGATGACAGAAGTGAAGTGCTTCTGGCCCACAGGTGGTTTCCTTTAATAAACTCTAATCATATCTCCAGTTCTTTGTACAAATATCTACCAGCAATAGTTTTAAAATTTACATTTGTACTGCAGCTATTTCCTTCTTTCTTCACAGTCAGCATCTATTTTAAGACAGCAGGTAAACCGCTTTTTAGGAGAAATGTACTCAGGCCAGGAAAGAAAGCACAGCCCTGGCTGAAGGGCAGCCCTTGACAGACATTTGCAGTTTTCATTGTGAGCATCCTAACTGGAAAGATATTTATTCAATCTAAGCTTGCCCTTTCCCCTTTAAACCATGTTTTTTTCGTACTATATGATTTCTTGGTATAATTTCCTGAGTTCAAGAATGAGAAGAATTAAGGGGAATTATTCTGGAAGAGTAGACCTCCTGTGAGGGTTTTTTCCTGCTGTGAGTCACACTTTCAGAGGGAGAGAACCCAGATTTTTGTCTCAGGAAGTGAGGTTCAACAATAGTAGGAATGTTGTATCTTGATGTTTTAGAGGTGTATCAAAGTCGGGCTGAGAGGAGGAAAAAAAGGACAACACGAGCTGTTGGCTCCTGGTAGATTGGTAAACATTTCCCATCGCAGGGAGCTCAAAAAGGAAAAACAAGTAATTCCCACTTTCAAATGTCCTGTTATTCCACTCAAAATGTTTTATATGTGTATGTTAGAGAAATGCTCACAGACCTTGGTCTGCATTGGGACTACTTGGTATGAGCGAGGGAGAGTCCTTCTGGAGAGAGGTTGCAGTCCAGAGAGACAAGAGGGATGAAGTCTGAGGGAGGAAAAAAGTCTTCAGCAAAGCAATGTGCAGTCAGCCAGGACAGACCTGCTGCTCTGAACTTCCAGGCTGGATTTCTGTAGGCTATACCTGAAAAATACGTGAGGTGCAGTGGACCCGGTTTGTAATAAGCAGCTCCTGTTTCAATGTAAAAGTCTGAAAATGGCATTTCTAATAAATACTGGAATTTATGGATTTACTAACCCAGCATTAAAAGTAGGTTGAATGTTTCGACAGGTGACGGTACCTTTTGCCTCTGTTAACAAAGGCTGCAAGCAAGTGTGAAGAACAGGTAATACAATTTGCACCAAGAAACATCTCAGCAAATATCTAATTACACCATTTAAACTGTGCTTGCTGAAACCCTGGGCTATACTCTGCTGCTTGAATTTTTGTAAATCCTTGACATTACAGCTACTTAAATCCATGCTAGGAGCAATACTGGATCCGTCAAGCAGAGAGGGAGGCTTCATTGTTCAAAATTAAAGATGCATGAAGCTTCAGATAGCTTTTTGCTTTCAGCTGCTCTGCTTCGGTGTTGGAGAACCTGTGTGAGAGAGCCAGAGCCCAGCTGAGGGATTAAAACCTCACCTGTGTAACGTGGACGATAGGTATCACTAGTACATGTCTGGGTCATGCAGATACAGCAAAGAGCTACCCTGTTTCTGATTTTCTTCAAGCTTTGAGGGCTCTGGAGCCACTCCTGCACTCTGAACAAAGCAGAGAAGTCCTGCCAGCCCAGCCCAGTGTCTAAGTTTTAATTAAATTAACTGCAATCCTTCCCACTACAATGCTAGATGTGTTACCTGTGTGATGGTGTACATCTCCTTTGTAGTGCGATTCTCAGCATAGTTCTTTAACACAGCTAGAAGAACATGATTAGGTAAATATTCCTATGGTATCATCAAGTTTGGACTATTTTCCTGAAAATAATCACATGGGAACACCTCTTCTACCTCCTTTTGGGAGACAAAAAAGTTGGTTGCAGAGGAGGGGATCATGTAATGTGCCAACAGGAGAGTCAAATGGCCATAAACACAAGGAGTTTTGCTCAGATTTCTACACAAACTCTTTTGCATTCTTTAATTTTTAGAGAGATTAAGAAAAAATAAAATTCAGAGCATGTGGATTTCAGTATTCCCACTATATGAGACTTTCTCAGTCATATGGTGGAGCCTTCCTTTGGAGGGCACAAAACAAAGAAGTCAAATGTGCTTGGACACTAAAGATACCTTGGCATACCTTTGTCAGAGGAGACACAGTTTACTTGGGGATGAAAAGTAATTTCCACCATCTCCCTAGAATTCCATGGAGATGGAGAGTAATGATAAATCTTTCCACTTCCTTGCATGGTTTAGGGTTGCTGCATGGTGTTTGAACAGCTGCTCTTGTCCCATCTGTGAAGGTGGCTGCAAGTCAGTGGAAGAGGAAGAAATCTGAGTATATACCATTCTAAAGTGGCAGACAGGATGAGTTATTGGGCTTTTTTCCCACTGATAAATCCCTTGTTTCTGTTCGTGATACTGAAAATGCTATGCTGTCATGACTGGGGAGTTTCAGCAACTCACCAGTGCTCAGTGTGCTGTTGTGTAGCAAAAAGGTTCATATCAGTGTCCTGGCTCAAATTTCCTAATACACCAATCTCTCTAAACTCCCTTTAAAGCCCCCAAAAGACACATCTCATGGAGCAAACTCCACTGTCCCATGGCTTGGGTAACTTACTAGTTACAGCTGTCCTGTAGTTTCCTAACCAGAGAATTCCTGTAAAATAATTTAGTAAATATGCAACGTGTAGCTCCTTCTTAGAGGGCTTGCATAGAGTAAAAACTATATATATGTGATTTCCCCCATATTTAGTAGCCTTAAAGGCATAATGTTCATAGCCATTATTTATTGCCAAATTCCCCAATTGATCCAAGAAAGCATGACTTCTTACAAAAGAGGGAAATGTCTTCGGCCTTCCAATGTGTTGCTACAAGACAGAAGTCGGTGTAATTCCCACAGAGTGAACACACCTCCATGCTGGATGCTGCAGCAGAGGAACCCCTAAAACACACTGCTCCTTTACTCCAGGGGGCATTAGTGGGTGACAGTGAACATCTCTGTGGAGCTGCATTTGGTTCTGTCTGTGACTGGCATCTGACAGTGAATTTAAGCAATTTCAGTTGTGTCTGTGGTGGTGCCACTGATCTGGTCATCATCTCCATGGACACTTACAAATCTGCTGTGCTCAGTCAGTTCCCTGCTTCCCACCTTTCAGCTTTGCTGTGTCTCTCAGGTTCCTCCTGGTACATATCAGGCACAGACACCAGGTGGAATCAGCTTCACTTAAATTTCAACATGTGGAAGTTGGTTTTAGCTTCCCTCTGCCTTCTGTGGCATCAAAGGAGAATGCTGAGGGGGTATTTTTCTCATTCAAAGGGAAATGTCAAAGTTAGATAAGAAAATTTTCCTCCAACTTCCTATTTTACCTCTAATGACTTTAAAGGATGCTCAAAAGAGCTGAGACCTAAGTGACAAAATTTACATATCTGAATTGAAGTGTTATGAGATCCATCCTCTCTGTCTCTTAGTCCTTCATGGAAGCAGGGGCCCAAAAGCCCATTGCTGCTGGCCCTTAGGACAGCAACATTTCCTGGGCAGGACATCTTGATCACTTAAACACCGAGAGTTGTCCAGGGAAGGGGTGAGGTTGTGGAGCCACGATACAGGCAAGTTAGCACCTACGCACAAAAACAGGCAGGTTTTGTGTGACTTTTATGGTTTTTCATCTGAAAGACTAAAAAAAGAGTTTGGATGGTTTAGGAATCCATAAACGGTATGAATTCTGTGCTATTTCCAGCAGCTACTCTTCTGGAGGCCAGCAGACGCAACAGTCCCCGGTGAAAGCAGATTCTGTCATTCCCTCTCTGCTTCTCCTTGATCAGCTCCAAGAAGCAACCTAAGCCTCTTCCCTCCCACTTCCCCCACAGAAGTTCACTGAAGAGCTATTTTGCAGCAGGCAGTGAACACCTTTTCACTTGTTCCTTTTATAATGCAGAGGATCAGTAATTTCCTGTGGCTGGTCCCATGCCATCACAATTTTCCTCTTCCTGGAAATCTAGCTCAAAATTGAGGTTGACATACGGAAAAGCTCCACTGTCCCTTACATTTATAAAGTAAAAACATTTACAAAGACATTGGTGATGCAGAGAGTTTGCAGACTCCAAGATTATTTCCACCAGCTGAGGGAACAGTGGGAGCTGCACAGACTCCCAGGGAAAAGGGGAGGTGGAGGGCTAGACATTGCATCACAGCATCTGCTATCTTCTGAGGCCAGTACAGACTGTTGAACCCTGGGTTTACTACAGTCATCTGAAAACCTACAGAAGGGTCATTTTACTGTAAAACCCCTTTGGTCAGATAGAATTTGAATTTTCTACATGCACAGCAATTATTTCTTCAGTTTTAGAGAAACAGTGAATGTACAGGCTGCACAGGAAGATGTGCAGAAGGCTTGCCCTAAAAATTGTCTGAGGGTCACCAGAAAAGAAAAAAGAACAGCTATAGTTTTAAGAAAAGAGTTAAAATAAGACAACAACACAACTGTGCAGTCTGTTTTACAGCGTATTTCACGTATTTCCAAAGTCCATATCAACCTAAGAAGTGACCAAAGTCTTCAATGCCATCTACGGTGCACCTGTTAAGGACTGGCAGTAAAATATTACATATATTCAGTTCCTGGCCCACTAATTTGCGTATTGGATCTTAAATGAATGAAAATTCTAAATCCAAATCCTTAATTCAATAACATTAGCATTTCAAAAATGTTTAAAAGTCTGAGTCTGGATTTGGATCTGAAGTACACCACCATACCACCAGAGTGGACTTGCCTCAACTTCCAGCATAAATGCCCCATACACTTTGGAATATATTGTGATATAAGTCAGCAACTAGAAAGCAAAGCAATGTGCATTTCTCAAATGATTAATGTAAACAAAATTGATGCATTTTATATGTAAAGATAAATAACTTAAGTCTATTTTGCAATATTTTATTTATTTAACAAGGAAAAGGCTAGTTTGCATCATAAAAGAAAGCCAAAAAGACAAAACTGATCAAAGCTGGAAAACAGGAAAGCCACTGGGGAAGGAGAAAAAAGGAATTCTAGTTATTTTACATAACAGATGGCAGCATAACAGGGAACAGCTGATGCTGGTAGCCTACGGGAATTTTCCCGTGTCAGATGAAAAATAAAATTTAGGATATACAGAACCCCCCATTAAATGAGTTTCATAAAAAGTGTCATACTTAATGTATGACCTCTGGTGTCTGTATATCTTGCCTGGGCAGTTCATCCACTTTATGGCTCACTCTCAGTGACCTTTTTTTCCCTGTGAATGGTGAATGAAATATTCTCAGCAGCAACATGCCTCTCCCACTCTGCATCTTCCCAGCTGGTTTGTCCCATTACCCCCCCACACACCCCTGTCACAGCAGGCTTAAGTTTTATGACAGGGATAAACTACACCACTAAGGCAAGCAGCTTGGTTTGCCTCACCAGAGGGTCTTGTGGAACTAAACACCATGGAAGCTGACTCAGATATTGAAATCTGAATATCTTATCTGAACAAGGTATACAATGTGCAAAGGGAAAGAAGCTGCAGTGAGGAAGCCCAGGAAAAGGATAACACAGGAGACAAAAAGGAGAACATAAATAATCTCATGCAACAGGCGTAATCAGAATAATCTCATGCAGCAACATGGACCAGTGGTGCTTGGAGGGTGATGGGCTCAAGTAATTTTGGGCTACGTGCATATGAATGTCTGTCTGTGCCTGTGTGCGAGGGATTTGTGCACTGCCATTTGGAGAACAGGGGAAAAATAGATCCAGTGCCACTTGACCTAGCACTGAACATCCCTCTGTTATAACTGTTACTGTAATGAGTAGCAGTCATTTAACCCAAGTACACCATGGCACCAAGAGAAAACTGGTTATAATTAACTGGAGTCATTATTCACTAAAAGCTACATGGTGGAATTTTCCATGTACCAACCTAACTCGAGTCCTGTTGAATTAATGCATTCATTTTTTCCCATGGATTCAACTAGAAGCAAGTCAAGGTCTGAGATCTTGGGAACACCCATCCAAAGAAGGAGCATTGCCTTGTTGAGAATAATTTTTCTAAGACTTTGAAAAAAGATGACGTTCTACTAGCCTTAGAATCATACAATATCCTGAAATGAAAGGAACCCTCAAGGATCATCAGAGTTCAACTTCCTTAGAAGATAGTAGATGGGATCAGCATAAAACTGCTGATGTCAGCACTCTTAAAGGTGAAGTACTTCTTCCATCCATCCATCCAAGTCCTAAGAAGTGGTCTGATGGATGGTGTGCTCAGCACTATTTATTCCTGAGACAGGTTCAGCCACGTAACTTTCATCCCAGATCTCACCAATTACTGACCTAAGGAAGAGCACAGGTTGCTGTGGTAGCTGGTCATTTCCAGGTAGAAATGCTCTGTTGTGAGCAGAAATGCTCTGTTGTGATGAAGCCTGGCTGCATTTCTTTCTCTTTACAGTTATAAGGCAATACTGGCTCAAAGCTGACTCAAGGGATCTGATCCTAACCCAGATCTCCCACGTTGTTTTAGGCTGTTCCACAGAACCATTGGCGATGGAAGGGATGTCTGGAGACCATCTGGTTTAACATCCCCACTCAGAGCAGGATCAGGATTTCCTCACTGGAGCTACATGTTTAATACTTATTTGCTTCAGCTGTTCATGAATGTCTGCAAAGGTCCCTGAGATCCTTGAGAGGGAAGTGCTACAGAAGTAAAATGCATGTGACCACTATCTGGATATTTATCTATGCAACCTTGGTACCTGCAGGCTCAAGAGTGTGCTTATGTGTGTGTATATATATATTTATGTATCCTGAGGATGCTGGCATGAACCAACACTTTTGTCCTAGTCACAACTTTTATTTTGGTTGCTGTTAGTATTCATTTTTTGCTATAACAGTAGAGCTCTATGTTACGGAGGTAAGCTCTCTTTTTGACTCCTATCTGGATCCTCAGCACTCGTCACCCTGTATTACCTTTGGGTTTCTCAAGGTCTCTAAGCAAAAGGAGCTCCTACTCCACCAGCATCCCCTCACATTTGCTGGAGAAGGATGCCATGAGTCCTTGGTGCAGCCTGAGTGAATTGGGTGGAGCCTGAGAACCCTGCTGGTTTGGGCAAACAAATACACACCGATGACAGACCTTAATGAAAACGAGCTTAGGCAATAGCACAGTGCCTGTCATCTCACAGCAGGGAGTGGCTGCGCCGATGAAGGACCCTTTGCTCAGGCACCTCAGGGCTGTGGGGCTCTAGCACTTCGTCAGGCTTCCTGAACAACTGAATTGCTCAATAATCCGCAGGAACCATCCCCTGGAACAGAGATAACGAAAGATTTTCTATGCTTGGACCCAGGTTTTGTGGTTTTAGTACCTAGAGAGAATGAGGTCCAGATTTTTTTATGCATGTCATTTGGTTTGAACCCATGCAGGCAGAGACAGGTCCTGAAGCTTGGCCATGGGTGCCTTTAGACAACACACTGTGATGTTTGGGTCACATTTTTATTTCCCTCCCACTTCTAAAAAGATCATGGGAACCAGACTTCTGTATCTGTATAGGAAGGGATCAGATGCTGATCATTTCAACAGCAAACATGCTTGGAAATGACACCCACAGGCAGATCCACAGACCTGCACACCCTGCTCTACCAAAATAAACCCTGGTGAAGAGCACAGATATTTGCAGAATGCAGCAATAAGATAGGAAGTACTTTTTTTATTTACTTGTTTTTTTCCATGAAAAAAGTTTTAAACATACCCTTACATGCCTGACCAGAGTCAATCAGGCCAGCTGAGCAAGTACAGCAAATGCCATTCAATGTGGATTCTAAAGAAAACCCCTGTAAAGCATATCAGAGAGCTGCAGAAATAAATGTTTTACCGGCTGCCATCTGGCCACAGTGTCCACATGTGTATTTGAATGGAATGGGAGGCAAATGAATATTATTTTTCTGGGTTACTGCAGAAGTTTTAAACAGAATTTCAGTTCCCACGCTGTGTGCTCCAGCTGCCACCACAGCTCCAGTGCAACATCTGTAGCACTATCAGTCAAAAGAAATCACAAGCAATCCTTGAAACGAGGAGCACTGTAAATGAAACCAGCATTAGAAAGCATTTAAAACATTATAATCCTGCCTACTCTACACAGATATTAGTGAGCCCCCTTGGGACAGCAGTCTGTGCAACTGTGGAGGAGCTGCTGTCTGTGATACTGTTGGATATACAGGTGAAAACAGAGAAAGAATCCAAGAAAAAGGGCAAACAAGTGAGGAAAACCTTACAACTGGGAAGGTGTTTGAGGCTGATGGCTTCCAAATCCAGTCAGCAGATTGCTGGCAGTTAACAAAACTATCACAAGTGGTTTTGATTTCGTTTCTAGTGGGACTTGATGAGAAAGTAGTTGTGAAATAGGATGGCTGACTCTGCTAAGTCAATGCACTACAGCTGGAGCCTGTTTTAGGGGTAATGAGCTAAGAAATATCAAAGACAGAAACCATGTCTGATGCTGAAGGGCCAACAGCACATTCTCTTCTTCTGTGGTATCATCTTCCTGACTTCTCAGTTTCCTTTCCCTTTGCTCAGCTTTAATGAGTGGTGTTGAATTATTTCCACTGTGTGACAACTGTCACAGGTGTTGTCTTCCAGTTTGCTTTGCATTTCTGTTATTACACCCAAATCTAACATGCGTTGGAATGTCTGGTCCCATAAATCTCTTCCAATCTTCTGTATAAATTGGATATGAAAATCCTTGCTTTATTATACATGTTTAGACACATCATAATATAACATAGTTCCTTAAATATATTTTATTTGCTTCCTGGTGACTCATGCTACAACATTTTAATTTCCTACTGAAAGATCTGTTCCATCAGATTAAGCAAATAACACTGAAAGCATTGAAAATTTGAGGGAATGAATTTGTCCTGCATAGAAAGTGGAGAGGGTGAGCTAACTGTCCTTCCTAATTTCTGATTCTAATGTGAAATCTGAATTCTCATTTCACATCTCATTTCCAGTGCTCTTCATCTGGGGACTGTTCTCAGAAACAGAAGCTGCACTGGCAGAAGAATGGAGAAGACAGAAACTTCTTGACTTCAAAACTTTATAAACAGCAAAAAAAACCATCCAGCACAGATGAGCAAAAAATAGGCATTGTTTCCCTTGTGACCACAATTTCTCTGTTCTGATATTGCCATAATAGAGCCTGGGCATCGACTGCCACTAGTGATGCCAGAATCCCTCTGGCACGGACAACTCCATCTGGCAGTTTTTTCTGCTGTCATTTGGGGTTATCTACTTGGTCATCTCATGTTGGCCCTCCCTGCAGACAGTGACTTATTGCCAAAATCCACAAACTGATAGTTTAAGTCTCTATTTCAGCCTACACTTCAGTCATTTGAGACATCCTGTGGGGTTTAAGCCAGGATGAGCAACTTGTATGTCTCTGCATCCTGCCTCTGCTCTGGCACGGTGTCTATGAAAACATCCCTCCTCTCAGAAGATGTGGCCCTGGGGCACGTACAGCCTGAGGACAGCAGCTCTGGCATGCTGGCAGGATGACTGGAGCTCCTCCATGCTGAGTCACGTTCCCCCTTCTCCAAACAGCAGGGCGTTTGGATTATTCCCAGCCAGGAGCACAGGGCAGGCAGAGTTACATCTCTGAACACAGAACTTCCACTCTGTATTTGGATGCAAACACATCCAGCTATACTGTTACCAGACAGGTAAACAGTGCTGTGTTTTAGCTTTCCCCAGAGATCCTGGATTACCAGAGCTCCTCTCATCGAGCACCTCCCTTCCTCTCTCCCCTGCTCCTCCTTTTTTCTCACTCACTGCTCCACCATTCCAAGGCCTCGTGTGTAAGTTTGCTTTTGACCAGCTGTACTTTGTTACTGGTTTTGTTATGATAGCACCCAAAGCCCTGGCCACAGACAAGGTCTCTCTGGTCACAAACTGCTTCACTGGGTTTTCATTTCCAGGACTCTTCTGCATACTAAGGGGCTGAGTGATCTGCAGGGTTTTGGAAAGAAACACAGTCATAAACCCCAGGACAACACCAGCCCTTTCTGCATTTTACACAAGCATCACAAAAGCTGTGTCAGATGAAATTATTTATAGTCCTGGGCACTCTCACTTCTGGTTTGGACTTAGTCCTTCCCATTTTCCTCTGCCCTGACATTTGGTGGTTTAAGCACAGTTTAAGAGCCAGAGCTTTCTGATCTAACGGTGCCACTCACCCCTTGTGTGGCCCTGTGCGAAGCCACGGACCTCTCCTGTGTCAGCCTCCTCATCTGAAAAAGGAGTGTAGCCCTGCTCACCTCCATCCTCTGAGAGTGAAAAAAATCAATTAATTTACATTTGGGAGACACTTTTGATGCTTCACAGAGCACGGAGTGCTTCATAAGTGCGAAATGTGACTGGGATGATTAGGAACATCTACAGAGCTTGTGCATGGAGTTGTTGAAAGTCTTTGGGAAAGCGGAGAAGGTGATAAACACACAACAAAAAGCAACCTCTTCTTGAAAAGAAAACAAAAGACTGAGTGAAGGACAACTTCCCCAGGGCAGCAACTAAGCTGGAAGTGCTATTTTGGGGCCTTTTAGTCAAAAAGTTGCCTGACCCTCAGACTGTGGGCATAAACAGGGAGCTTGCACAGGTACAAATTACTCCTGTGTTTGGAGGCCTGAGGAGGAACTGAAGAGGCTTTGGGACTGGCCCAGGAGATTCTGAGTGTACCTGGAATGGGGACAGGGTGCACCCCTCGCCCATGGCAGAGCAGCAGACTCCGATTTCATGCAGGCTATAATTTTGCCTGCTGCTGCTGCTAGATCCTAATAACCAAACCAAGAAGGGAATTTTTAACGCCATCCAAGGAATTCCTGATTCCCCTCTGCATCTAGTGAAAACTTAATAGCGTGAGAAAATGCCTTCCTGTAGCTTATTGTAAACCACATGCAGGAGCAGATGGAGAGGCCTGTTCTGGCCCGATGGAGGGGCTCCATCAGGATGTTCCCTACCAAGGGATGGGAGCAGCAAGGAACAGAACCTTTGCGGGGTGCAGCATTCAATCAGTGAGGGTGAAGCCAGCAGCAATTGCAGAGGCTGTGGGATAATAACTCTTGCTGCTCGGAGAAATGTAAGTAAAAGGAGAGGGAGAGGGAGAGCTGCTCTTCCGAAGCCTTTCCCCCATACAGATGGAAGCAGTTAAGATTCCTGCAGGAGCCAGGAGCAGCAAAGTTAACACATCTGGATGTTTCCTGATGCCTGAAGTCAGGCCATGGTGAACAATGCTCACTGGGCTGAGCAGGCTCTGCTCGGCTGCTTTTATTGCACTTGGACTCATTTCAAGCTCTGCTCCATGATTAATTGCACTTTTAAAAATAAAGTTCAAAACACTTCCCAGGAAGTTTGAGGAAAGCAGAGCGCTTCAGTGGCACCAGGAGCTCAGCGCTCAGTGCAGTTTCATTACAGCAGCTCCAGATACAGCTTGCATTAGCCACAGCTTCATTTGACATGGGATCTTGTAACCCCATTCCATCATGGAGAGGGTGTCTGGCCTCCCAGGCCTCTCCAACACCTGCCTGACATGGTAGGGTTGCAGCAGGTGTTAGCCAGGCTCTCCACCCATCTTGTTTGTGCAGTTAAGTCTGGGGCCAGGCTAGGACTGTAGATATCCTCTGCCCCATGAAAATTATAAAAAGGAAGAGCCCTGCCCTATCCCAGTGTGTTTCTACGCATCTGTCCCAGGGCCTCACTCTAACTCACAACTGAAAAAAAAAAAGATAATCTTTTGGGGGTCGGGGGAAAGGCACAATTAGAAAACCACACTCTTGGGATGCAAAAGACATTTCAGAGGACTGAGGCTAGGTCCTTGTTGCCATATAATGATGGTGGAGAGGCCAGAGGTAAGACTGAGAAAAAGAGAACAGTGGGTACTTTTCATTTCATACTAGGATGGAAGTAGGCTCAATCTCTTTGCTATAAAAACAAGTGTAAATTTGTGATAGAGAAGTGCCCAGCTGGTCTAATGGTGGTGGAGATGCACAAATTACACTGCCTGAGAGGAACTGGTGTGAATTGAATGGAGACCTGGAAGCCAGGGTCATGGTAATTCATTAATACCTAATGAAAGGGTCTGTGAAAGGCTGTTGCACATGTCCTGCAGCCCCTCTAGGGCATCTCTTGCATGAGATAGTGTTGCTGTGGGGTTCCAGCAACCTTCCCAGAAGACAGCCAGGGCCCGTGGAAAGAATAAGGGAAGGATATTTTCTGTGTAGGTGTTCAGAGCTCTTTATTTCCAGACTGCATGGCTGCGAGCCTGGGCACAGAGGACTGAAGAATCATGGGAAAACCAGAGTTCTCGGGGCAGGGGGAACAGAAGTGGCCAATGGGGTAACAGGACTTGGGTATATTAACAGCAGGGAGCAGGGAAACTCCATGTCCCAGCCATGCTTCCACCCCAGGGACCCCTCCCCCAGGGGGGGTGGGCCTCCACACCTCACCCTTTTATTAAGAGGGTTTTTCCCAAGGGTTTTAAAGCTTAATATCGGAAACAACAGAATAAACACAAAATGACAAGAACAATTTCAAAACAATACAAGTCACCCTCTGAATCTCAGTGTCCAAACAGAGCATTTCTGGAGCATCCCAGAGCTGGCAGGAGAGAGATGGAGGCTCTCTGAGCACACTTTGTGGGAAAACTGAGTCAGGAGAGCATTTCTTTCCTCTGTACCTGTTGGGACTCCAAACAACGATAGTTAATTCCTTCCTTCCCCGTCTTTATCCCTCCCTAGTTATTGGAGAGGAATTATGGGGAAACGGAGTTGCATAGGGAAACCATGGGGGGGAAAACGGATTAGGAATAAAATGGGGATAATAGGATTGGGACAAACCCAGGAAAGGGTTCACATTGGGTGCAGGATAAAAGGGAAGGGTAGAA
>VYZQ01058382.1:91013-122016 GCA_013400655.1 Mystacornis crossleyi | reverse complement strand
CCTGTAGAAAACTGTTTCAGTTGTCTGGAAACCCATTCATTCAGTTCTGGTATTCATGCAATAATCTCGTTCTCTTTGGGTGTAACTTGTTCTTCCCAGCTGAACCTGATTTCAATGGAGAATGCTGTGCCAAATGTAGTACTGGATGCATCTTGGCATCACACCCAGGATGTGAACTGTTGTATAGTTTAAAGGCAGCACCTGTAATGATGCTGGTGCAGCAGAGGGGAGGTGGGTAGCAATCCAAAGTATGTTAAAGGGTCAGTCAGGATTCTTTAGGTAGTGATAAGATTCAAAGACGGGCAGATAGGCTTGACCCATATGGCACAGGGAACAAACAGGCAATGAGAAAAGGACGCACCAGAGCACCTGCAATGGCCAGGATCAGAGAACAGCCAAACCCACCTGTCCTCTCCCTATTCCATGTAAATTGCTTCCATTTAGTATTACAGTAACAGGACAATTATAGCACCTAATGTAGTGTGAAAATGACCTGCTGAGGCTTTATTCAGGTATTACTTAGCCGTTTCTGTTTATTAATTTACATTTCTCAAAAGAGCCTATTCTCTTAGTGTCAGTATGATTCATACTTGTGTACCTGGCTGCATTAACTATATCCCACAAGGCTAACACTGTTTTCCCCAACAAGCTTCAACACTTAAGCCAGGAAGTCACTCAGTTCTTTTAAGATTATAGGCAATTGTATTGCTGGAAGGTATTTAAGTATATCAAAACAGCCTCAGGAACAAACAGTTCCACATCCTTTCCTCTCCTCCTATCTTTACGTTAAAAACCTGACACAGCCAAAACACAATTTTTCCCCAACAGCACTGCTGAAGAACCAGGAGTAGCTATAATAAATGATGAAAACAGTGAAATCATTGGCAGATTCCTAGTTACACAAGGGTGAAAAAATACATCACAATAGAGCAATTGAAGGAAAAAATACTTTTGGAAAATAGGAGCTCCTTATTAGCATTGAGGTTGTATCTGGAAGCAAGAGGAACAAATCTACTTCCAGACAAAGTACGAACGCTTTAGCTACAGGGAATAGCAAATTTTTAAAAATGGCTGCCCCAAACCAAACATAACCAACAAGTTGTTGTCTTCCTCAAAGGGCTCCTGAGATGACAATGGTTACAGTCCATGATCTTAAAGTAGTCATAATAGTTTTCATAAGCAGAAGATCGACCTGATTTTACAGGTTTTGGATCAAGCCCCAAAACACTTGCAGACCTCAATTTAGCTCTTGCAGAGCTATTCTCCAAGAAACTAATGTGACTTCAACTCGAACCAGAACCCTTTGAACACAGTTTGACTTTATGAATGTTTACCTACTTCTATAACAGAAGTTCATCTTCATTATAATCTGTGACTCAGAGCTCTCTTCAGATTCTGGAAAGAATATAGTAAATTCCCTTCAGAGTCATTAATATTCATAGTATGCAATCTATTTGTCAGTGGATCTATTCTGTTGTGAAATCACGATCAGTCTCAGTGTAGATTTGCAAATGTGAGCTGCCCCCACGCTAGGTATAAATACCCATTTTCAGGTATGCCTTCAAACATTTATCTATGAGTAATTTTGACTACTCAAATGACTATACTTACACATGTATCTGTGTGAAAACTGACAGGGTGAGCACGTGTATTTTTATAATGTGAGTTGTCTGTGATGTGATGAAGATGTTGAATAAAACCAGTAATTAATACAGCAATTAAAATATAAAAGTCGAGTCAGCATTTTGATGCTGTTCCTGACTCTCTTCCTGACCTGCTTTATTACTTTGTGCAAGGTGGCCCGATTCTGCAAATACTTTTACTTACGCAAAGTACCACAAACAACAGAGAATACAGCTTTATTTGCTTAAATTACCAGAACTTGGCGTTTTAACTGTTTCTGTGACTACACACACTGCTATGATCAACAGGATTATTTGCCAGCGTGGTGTTACAAGACTGGGAGTTTAAGAGCGCACTTAAGTAGTAGCACTTAGTACTAACCACTCTCCAAGCAAAAGCATCAGCGCGTAACAGGAGAACAAAAAGGAAGGCAGAACGACTGCGATTCCTACCTAGAGCAAATGCCTCCCCAGCGCTTTGCCTCTGTTGCTCCCTTTGACTGAAACTCTAAGCCATTAACACTCACAGAAACAACTTCCTTTTCCGACCGGCGCCTGAACACCCACTGCGGCGCTGAGATGCCTCAGAGGGAAGACACACCTGAGGCAGGATGAGAGGCAAGTACAGAAAGAACAGAGCTCGGGGCCTCTGGGTTTCCCTGCCCACCCCCGAGAGCCGGACCCTGCCAGACGCCGGCAGGAGCGACTGTCCGTCTGTTCTGCATTGCCAGCGGCAGCCGCGCTCTCCGCTCCGAGCCGGAGCCTTCCGAGCAGCAGCGGGGCGGGCCAGTGAGGCCGAGCCGCCCCGGAGGCATCGGGCTGCGAGGAACCGACACGCTGGAGGCGGATTTCCCCCTCGAGCCTCCGGCAGAGCCGTACGGGCGCCGAGAAGCCGCTGGAGAGCCCTCGCTGAAGGGGCTACCCCGGGAAGCCGCAGGCGCGACGGAGACACGCGGCGTTCCTCAGCTGCTACTGCGGAGAGGATGAGCCAGCTCTAGCCGACACAACTCCCTCCCCCGCACCGCCGCCGTGCCAAGGCGCCAGCCATGTTCCCGCATCGCCCCCACCTCAGGCGCCAGGGGAAGGAGAGGGGGAAGGGGAAAAGAAGGGAGGGGGGCGGGGCCAGGACTCCCGCCCCGCTGGGGCCGCGCCACCGCCCCCTCCCACCTTTCCGCGCCCTGCGAGTGCCCCCGCCCCGCCCGCCGCGCTCGCGGCGCCAGCTCGGCCGCTCATTGNGGGCGGTGTGAGGGGCAGGAAGGAAGAAGCTCCTCGGCTGGCAGGGCGCCCATGCGGGAGGCCGGGGGAGCAGCGTGGGCTGCCCCAGGGCTGGTGTCGGGAAGGCGCGGTGCGGCACATGGAGGGCGTGGAGAGAGGGCTCTAGGAGCGGGACACAGGGGATTGCAGTGGTGCTCGGGCTCCTCTTACCGTGCTGGCCTTCGACCCGGCTTTCCTACTAAGCTCATTTAAAAGATAAATAATTTTTGCACGGCCTGGGCGCCTGAGGTTCGAACATCCCCTCACCCCTTCCTCCCTCCCTTCCTCGCCACGTTTTCTCTGACTCAGGCTGGGCAAGGGAGAGGGTAGAAACGCTGCAGTAACTTTTACTACCAAGATGTCTCGTTCCCTGAAGAGATGGTGGGGAGAGGACGGTGAGGAGGGATGGCTGATGCGAGCGGGGGAGGAGGAGGTCGTGCCGCCCTGCACGGCGGGTGGGAGGCTTGGCTGCGCTGCTGGGGCTCTGCCAGCCCTCGCCTTGTCTGCTTTTCACTTCGTTTTGGCACCAGGAACACATTTATGTTCTTACCCGTGGTTTAGAACGTTCAGATGGTGGTTTACTCTCCCCTCATAGGAGTGTGTTAGAAACGTGTCTCACCTTCTTAAATCTTTTCAGTGTAGAGGAAGTCGTAGCTACTACAGGACAGGGCGAACAAAAGACCTACAGACATTAAGAGGGAAGGGAAAGAGGCTTGATCACAGTATACCTAGTCAAGAATCCATTTTTTTCTACACTTTAGCTTCCCCTTTCCTACCAGAAAATCATGATGGGTCCTTTCCAACTCGGCATGTTCTGTGATTCTATGGCAATAGTTTGAAGGTTCAGTTAATTAAGATTTCAAACGCGGAATGTACCGTGCAGTTCGAGAGGACTCCTGCTCCACTTATACCAGGAGAGTTGTTCAGTGATACTTGCTATTAGCAGCTTCCCTTAATTTACGGTTATTTTACCTTTTTTTTTTTCCCCCCGGGAGTGTCTCGAGAGTACTTTCACTTAGAGAAGAAGCGACACTCATTCGGGTTTGTGAAGAGAATGCGGGGAGGGAGCCTCGCTTTCTGCGCGCTCTCGGTGGTTCAGGGACCAGCCTCTCCCTAGATTTTACCCGGAGAGGTGCCGGGACCAGCCCGCGGCCGGGGCAGCCTCCCCTCTCCTCTTGCCCTGGCTTCCCGGCGCGTCCATGCAGTGGTAGCTTGCATGGACCGGTGTCTCCGCGCTCCCTCCCTCCCTCCGCCGGTGTGTACGTGATCCGCTGCGAGTCGCTGCAGATTCCGCCTCTTTGCGTCATCTGGGCTGGGAGAAGCATCCTCCCTCCCCCTGACCGCAGGAATAACGGGGAGCCCCCGGGTTTACCCAGGATTATCCGAAACTCTAATCGGGATGAAAGGGATTTGTTACCTTCGAGGAGGAGAATGTTGCGGTTCTGGAGAGAAAAACAAATCGATGCGTTTAAATGGCTTCTCTTTTGCCCCTCGGTGGGGCTGCACTTGTTCAAGTTTTATCCACAGTTTGCTGTCAGTGACATCAATTCCACTGCTGAATGATTCTAGGAGGAACTGGGAATCAGAGCATCTCTCTGTCTTAAAGATCTGGTGGCCAAATCGCCATTTTAATTTAAAAGTGTGGCAGTGTACTGCCTGAAGCAGCCGTAGTGTGTTCAGCCAGAGGCTGAGCCCTGGAACTTGCTTTCGCGTGGCTGGAGATTATATAATGCAGCAGCAGATGCATCTCCTTTTATAAAGTATTAATCTGCACTTACCGCTATGTGAATTAAGGCATTTAAAAGATATGCAGAATCCACGGGTAACATCTAGACTTTACATCTGGCAGATTGCCACAGAAGTATGGAGGGCTCCAAAGTAACAGCCTGTGAAAGTTGCTGTCTAAAGAATGGAGTTGTCACAAAGACCAAAAAGAGTAAACTGGATGCCTTCCAAGCTGTTTTCATTGGCAGCATTGTTGTCCTAACTTTGAAGAACAGGAAAATAACACCCCCAGCGTTTTAGAACTTGATCATTTCACCTGAATCACACAACACTGTGACCATAACCCCTTACTATCTGGGTAACAGCAGAGAGGTGTAAAATACGCAGCCTCAAGTCAGTTTGGTTAGGAGTTAAACAAGGGACAGTATGAGTCATGCCCTGTCAAGGTCATTTGCCCTCTGTAGAACAGAGTGCAAATATGTGAGAAGTGAAGTCGTGAAGTACACGCAGAAGGAAATATGCCACTGTTACTGCTATTTGAAAATCTGTTCAAGCAAGGTGTAGGTGAGGCAAAGCTACTAACTTGGAAGTAGGCAAAAAAGTTGTAGTATTAGGAAAAGAGTTCCATTCGTATGTTTTGTTTTGTTTTAGATTTGTTAGACAGTAAAAGTCTTCAGAGTATCTGTAATCCAATCTAAACTCCCAAACAATTGAGTAGAAAAAAACACCTGTTAAACACAAAATCTTAATAGGTGCCAGGATTTAGATTGAACTGTAAATCTGAGTGTAGAATAAAATATACGTGAAATTATTTTAAAGTGAAAGTGCCATTGCTGTTACTGTACTTTTTAATAATGGAAAAGTAGTTTCATGTAGATTACACAAAGCTTTCTATTTATAGGGCATGTTAAGTTTTCAGTTACTTCCCCACATTGGTGTTACTTCCTTGACAGTTTTCTGTTTCTTTTTCTACCTGTAGAATTTTAAAGACTATAGAATGTATATGTGTCATACTGGAACTATTATGGTTTACCCACCATTCTTTTGTTGGTGGAGTTAAAGAATTTATCAGTGATCCATTTCACAGGAAAAAAAAAATGTATTTAGTACACGTAACATGTATAAGTGCTAAACTTGACAGTCTATCACTTTTGCAAGCCAGCTGTTAAATTGTGAACTAAAAATGTACTTTCCACCATAATCAAAAGAACCTTGAGAGGCAAAAGAAGTTCTGACAATCAATTCTCAATATTTATGTGTTGGTTCAGTTTCTAAATAGTCCAATTTAGAAATTGGACTATTTCTAAATTGTACGGGAAGGTGCAGCTCAGGAAGGTGGTTTAAAAAATGGGGCTTAATAACTCACACTTCTCACTTTGTGGGATTCTCTGGCTATGGTCTGCTTCAGGTCATGAAGTACACTGGTTAAATTTCCTGTGGGTTGCCAGTGGCTGCTGGAGACAATTTTGGCAGCCGTAGGTCACTGGCGTTCACACAGCCTCCAAACAGCCTATTCTGGGACCGTGGTAGGTACGGCTCTGCAGCAGGAGGAGTCGTCGGAAAGCCACTGACAGAAGGGGATTGTGCACTCTTGGGGAAGGATGCATTTGTGGCTATGGAGTCACTGCCCAGCCGACTGACTCAAGATTATTGTCTTTGAATAGGACCGTGTTGTTTCTGAGATAAACTCAAAGATTCGGTCTTGTGGAGGATAGCATAAGTAAGGGATGTAATGGTCGAATATCATAGCGCATCCTGCTGAAGTAAGGAGCTACGTGTCTCTACGTTTGAAGCATTCCAGGCTTCCCAAAGTTCCAAGGCTTATTTAGTACTGTAGATACATGACTTTTGTCCTGGCAACATAGACTGGAAGAAGAAATCTTGGTAGTGAACAAATGAAAAAGCTTAACTCCTTCAGCAAATGCTGGGTTTAAAAACAGCTTAAAAAGAACCCTAAAGAAGCCTTTTGGATTCCAGAGTTTTGGAATACTACAGACCATGACTGTGGAAACAAAGATTTACATATTTCTGCTCTTGAAGTATTACAGGCTGAGGAACATCATAAGATGTATTAACTATAGTAGTGCAAATGTATTGATCTTGTCCTGGTGGCAAAATTTCTTTTTCCACCATAAGCTTCTGAACTAATACAGTAAAATAAATAATTATTTTTTTTTTTAAAGTCACAAACAAACTAAAACAACCCACACTCTTCTTTTATCATCCAAATTAGAGTTTATTTGTTAGCACTTACATAATTTGAACAGTCACAAGGAATTTTTGAATTCTAGCCCCGCCAAAAGGCACCTTTTCCAGCTAAGAGTTGTGCATGCAAATAGACATGTATATGAAATACACATCTATGTTTNTTCCATTTACTTTTAAATAATTATTTTTTTTTTTAAAGTCACAAACAAACTAAAACAACCCACACTCTTCTTTTATCATCCAAATTAGAGTTTATTTGTTAGCACTTACATAATTTGAACAGTCACAAGGAATTTTTGAATTCTAGCCCCGCCAAAAGGCACCTTTTCCAGCTAAGAGTTGTGCATGCAAATAGACATGTATATGAAATACACATCTATGTTTCTATAGATATAATAAGTACTATTTGTATGTAAAATTAAGGAATGTAGTTATTAATGGGTGAATGTAACTATTTCAATGCATTTTGTGTTTTTGAGAAGCTTCTTCTCTAGCTAGTCGATTCAGATTGAAACTGGCCTCTAAAATTTTTATTTTAATTTTTAAGAAGAAAGTACGTTTTTGATCTAGATGTTATGCTATTGTATATATTTGTGCAGTAGAATGTTCTGATCTAATACACTGTTTGTGTTCAGGAACATTGTGTAATATTTTCTTCAGGTATCTAGAATAATTATTGTGATTATATGCAATAAAATCTGTAATGTAATTAAAAGTAAATGGAACAAACCCAAGTTGTTTTTTTAATGATTTGCTCAGTTCTTGTATTTGACTTCTCTTTTGACGATTATATGCTCTTACTGACATAAGCATTGACATTTTAGAATAAAGTCTTCCTGTTTGGTAATGTTTAGACATTTTCCATAGTGATTTTTGCTATATAGTCTTTTAAGTCTGAATCTTTTTTCAGGGTAGCACTGAAACATATGTGCTAAGTCATTAAGCCTGCGTTAAAGCGAATGTTTATCTTTAAAATTGGTGGTACTTAAGTGTTTCTTGATGCTTGTCCAAGATGCATAGTTTTGATTTTGCTTTTGAATGGTTTATATTACAGTTATTTATTTAAAGGCATGTCTAGCTGACTGAAGCAAGGCAAACTTGGCTTAAACACAAAATCACGTAGAACCTCCTCTGTTGTAGTGATACATATGTACGTGGACCAGGATGTAGGTAGAAGAGAGAAGATACTCTTTTGGAGGCAGGGAGTGCCTCTGAAATAATTTAAAGATTTCTGCTGTACTGTTTGTATCCCTCTTATGAAAACCAACTGCCCTTTTTAAGGACAATTGAATAGACAGCATCAACAAGTACAATAAATTATCAACTTTTTAAGTTAATTTGAATGTTATGTAAAGCCACGTAAGTAGTTGCATTTCACTTAATCTTTGCTGAGTCCAAAAGAGCAAAATAAATCTTTCCCTCTTTCCAAGGCTTTAATGCAAAAGCAAGTAGTAATTCAGGAAGATCTTGAATAATGCTTATTTTATTTTAAAAAAATAAAAATACTGGTTTTGCTTGTGGCTTTCTTTTGAAGCTGCTATTCTAATCCTATATGTTTATCAAACTGCATTTATTACTCAGGACTAAATCCATGGTTAACCCGATAATTCTCTTTTAAAGTAATAAGCATGAGTAATAACATTTCATAGTTGTTATGGTAATTTACAAATGCTGTTGTAAGACTCCGCAAATAATGAAATTTTATTAGACCTACAAAGGCTTTATAAAATTTTATGTATTTTTTTCTTGAATTACTGCAGTGTAGACAGCCACATGTAGAAGTCTAAAGCTGCAATGTGTTAACTATTTTGTAGGTATCAAATTCTAACATGCTTTAGTGCTCAGCCCTTTTGAAATGTAAGCCAGGAGCCTGCCAGTAGAAAACCAAGTCTTTTTTCTGTGTAAGGAGATAAAACACACAACATGAAATAACAATAAAATGTATGTTACATAAACTTAGAAAGCTGCAGTAGTATTGGGAAGAGGCTTTATGTCTGTAATCTGTGGGACTTTTTTCCTTGGCTTTTGCACTTTCATGGAGCAGGCATATTGTGAATTTTACCTATTTTTCATGGAAGAAACATGGAAACTGGAAGGTATTCATTAAGAAAGCATTTGGCTGTATTAAGAATTTATATACATGTATATATAAAATTTCCACAAACAAACCAAACCAAACAATGGCAACCCCTATCCAGAAAAAAAAAAACAAAACCAAAAGCCAAAACAGAAGTGCCAAAAAACCTCCCTACCAAGCAACAACAACAAAAAAGCCTCCCACACAACATGTACTTTAATAGAAGCAAGCTGTGGGCTTTGGTGAAAGGAGTACCTTGTGCTGAGTCTTCCTGTTTGTGGAAAATGGCAGTGCTGTGATGAGCTGTCAGTTTGGTAAAATTAAAGGTCTTTGTCTCCCAGGGGTGTTAATTTTGTTATGAAAACTGTTTCACTGAGGAGGTAACTTTGCTCTGTTAATGCTGAGATTTAGCATGCTAGCTTTATTTTCAGTACAGGCTGTGAGATGAGAGTCTGTTTTCTTTGACATCATCCAGTTCTTTGTCTAAAGCTGTGCTTTTAGCCATCTTGGCATTTGTGAACTTTTTCCATCTATGCCACAAGGCCGACACTGGCTGGAAGAGTTCTTGCTGCAATTTCCTAAAACAGAACTTATGTGAAAACACTGTTATTCATGATTTTTATCTTCAGTGACTTCTGCACAAATAGCAAAAGCAGCTTCTTGATTTTGGCAAACTTAATTTTTTTGTTTAACACTGAGCAACTTCAAGGACTTCCTGGTGTGCTCATAAGTAATGAATCTTTGAGGAAACCTCAGCTTCATTCTTTAGACAGGTTGACTTTTACAGCTCAGTATTTTTTCCAGTAATGGTAGATACTGCAGGATTGGATCTTCGTGGCTTGCTCTATTGCTTATATATTCTAGTTACCAACTTCTTATATCTGCAGAGGGGTGAACACTTAATGCCTATGTCAAACAGCAGAGCTTACCTACTACTTGGCTATTTTAATATTAAATGCATCAGATTTGGAGAATTGTTGCCCAGTACTTTGGACTGTCATCCTTCTTGCATCCCTTTTCTACTGATGTGCCGAGACTATCAGTGCAGCCTGGCTGCTTCTTTCTTCATGCTTTGCATAATCTCTTATGTCTGTTTTAGTGGTATGGATGCAATTAGTTGATTAATTTTGGAAAGTTCCTGAATAATGGGTAAGGTAATGCAGTATCTGAAGGGACGGGTTATAACAGAAATTCATTTGACCTGTGTAGAGGGACCAGTGGAACTTCCACTGTTGCTCGGGAGGTTAAGTGCTTGACCATGGGACTTAAATGGAAGATTTTACAGCAATATAATTTGTCAGATGTCTGTGAGCAGGGAATTCCAATCTGAGCTTGCATTTTTGGGACCAAAGTGGTTTTCAGATGCTTTTTGGTCAAATGACTCCATGTAGCATTTTTTATGTTAATTTACTGCTACTTCTCTCTTTTTAAATGAGCATCTGTCCAGGTCAACTTTGGCTCTGCTCCCCACAAAATGCTGTATATACACCCGTGTTATTTTGGAAATCCCATAAAAACGGTTCAAATAGAATTTCTCATTTGAGGATGCTACATTTTAACTTGCTGAATGTTTTGCATTTCAGACTGAAAACTAACCATTATTACAAAATTAATTTACTTTCTTGTTCAGTAGCTGTAACTTCTACAATGCTATTTTGCAGTCAGCAGCAATTTGATCTCTGATTAACACATGCACTGGCATTCACATAACTCCTGTACCAAAGAATAATTCTGAACCCTTCATGCTTATGGGCTGCTTGAACTGTCATTAAGCAAATTTCTGTTTTAATGGATGCTGGTCATTGTCTTTCTTTAGGAATGAATTAATGTTCCTTTTATTTTCAAGACACTGAATATTTTTAGTATACAGAAAATACTGGATGACTATAACAATGTGATTTTGCTTTTTCTTCCCAGGTATGAATGCTGCTGTGCGCGCAGTAGTACGCATGGGAATCTATGTAAATGCCAAAGTCTATTTTATTTATGAGGTTAGTTTTTGTTTCATTCATTCTGTATTTTGTCTTCTGACTAAACTTGAGTTTTTGTGGAAACATCATGGAGAGTAAATAGTATAAATTAAAAAAATGTTTAGGTGCCATTCCTTTTCATTGTGTGTTTTATTTTGTACTTTTTATTTTTATGGAAATTTACTTTTCACAAGGTATATTCTAAAACTGTGTAATTTAAATGTAATTTCCTAAATATATGGAATTCTTTATGTGCCACCAAAGAGTTGAAAGTAGAGAAAACCAGAGGTGGTTGTCATCCTGCAGTGAGCTACATATCTGTGCACTTGTTGGGTGTTTGACCCCATTTATTGTACTTCATAAATGTTTTCCTATACCTGATTAAACTACTGATGCTTAATCCTTTGACTCCCCCCACTCCATTTTCCTAGGTGATGGTAAGGATGTGTCATGTGCCCTCACCCTCATTTCTCAGATAGCACAGCTTTGATTTTATCAAGAGTACTGTGCCACTGGTGCCATCTTGCCTGGCTTTTAGGCAGAAAGTTGTAACTGAAAAAACACCAACGAACAAAAAAAGCCACATCAAAAACCTGACCATCATTGGTCTGTCCAGACATCGGAATTTTGTGTTGAAACTTGTAGCTGTCTGTGCAGAAAGATTGTAAATTTTTGAAACAGTTATGTGATAAGAAAAAGACATGCGACAAGTTTAATATTAATGCCAAGGTGAGGATCCATGTATTTGTCTTCCTGGGAGACTGTTGGAGTTAGACTTCCTTATAAAGGATGCTTTCAGTTTTTATACAATTTGCAGATTAAATAATACAGTAAATGTATTGATTCTGTTCCCACTGGAATTCCTGTACAGCTCATTAGAAGTTTCATACTATTACAAATCATAATAAAAAATTGATACAGGGGAAAGCTTGGTAGGTTCCTGGTAAAGTGTAACTTTAATATAAAAATATGGAGTACTAGAATTCATAGAAGTGCTTGGAAAATACTTTTGTTTTAGTTTTGTGCATGGCAGATACACAATTTATCTTTAAAAAGTCACTGTTTATTCATTTTTCTGCATCTGCATGTTGCTATAGCTCATTTACTAATGAGATGCAAAGTATATTGAAATGCAAATAAGCAGAAGACTGTGCTCCAAAATTCTTTCCTAGTGCTACAGCAAGTTGCTCTGAATACTTAGTGTGTGCTAATTACATGGCCAATCTCTGGAATTCCTTCAGTGTTCAGCTGCTTTGCAGGCTTGCTGAAATGGGTCAGATACTTCTCTGGAAGTAAGGAGGGGATTTTGGCCATCTTTAAGGCCAGAACTTGGATTTTAATTTATTTTTTAATTAGGTTTAAGTCAAGAATTGCCATCTTCTGTCACCTTTAGAAAACATTTGTTATCACAGAGTGATAAATTTCAAGAGAAATTTGAATATTTGTTTTTTCTGAACTTAGCAAAATAGCACTATTTAAGTTACCGTGTTCCCGCGTTAACTGGTAGAGTTGGCCAGTGTGAAGTCACAGATATTTCTGAACGGAAAGTGATTGTAAAAAACAAGTCAGTGTTCGGAATGTTGAGTTTCACTTAGATACTGTCCTTCTGTCTTCAGTGTAACAGTAGGGCCTGGGAGGAAATGCGTATTTCACTGTAAGTATGGGCTCTGAAAAAGATTCTATATTTGCTTCTATATTAGTCCATTTAGTTCTATGCTCCATAAAGTACCGAATTCTAAGCTTTGTTCTTCTCTGACTTGTAACTGAAATATGAAGTCAGTTTTCTTTCACAATGCCTACAAGTATTTCAGAGAAACAGTGTTGCAAGCCTTGAAATTAAATGGCTGTTTAATTTTGCCCCTTTGAAATGGGAAACAGATGAAGGTGACAAGTGAAGGTAAAAATCTTCTCGTGAGACTTGTCACTAATGTTCCCTGTTATAAGCTTTTGCATGATGTCTAAAGAGGAGGTGTATTTTTCAGTATACGTTAGGTTATTTAATGCTTTTAATAAGGTGTATCTTCTGAATTACAGTTTATTGAATGCAGACTTGAGTGTGTTAAGCAAAGAGAATAGTGTATCTTTAGCCTACCTTTTGAGCAGACATTTTAATGCGTAAGTCAGGATAAAGTGATACCTGCACTGAAGCTGCTCTGAAAAAGTGAAGGAAACACCTGAAGTGACAATATCCAAAAGAAGAAAAAAGTTTTCTTACTTGGATCCAAAAACTGAGTTAAAGGTCTCAGCCTTTTCAAGCTGACTTTGCTGTAGTCATCATAAGCTCTGTTTCTCCTGTAGCTATGTCTGTCATGTGAACTTCTTTTGCACCACAAAACCATCTGTCTTCTACAGCTGTGGCCACCACTAGTTCTGTATTCTAAGTAAAAAAGTAACTCTGTTTTCCTCATTCCATTTTTGCTCACTCTGTTATGAGAGACTACCAAGATAAATAAATAAATAAATATCAACAATGAATTAGATGTAAGTCATTTTCTAGCCTTTTTTAAGTTGGTTTTATGAACACCCAAAGAAGGAAACAGTTACATACTGGAATTCATGGGCTATTTTAACTTCAAGTCCCCAAAGGAAAAAAAAGTAAACTCATGTGAAAATGAAAATTGGAGGATAATTTATATAAAAAGCTATAATTTTTTATATATCTTCCTTATAGTTTATGTAAAACCTGTGAATTTATAGCTATAAAATAAAAAACCCTTGTGTATTTCGTTGAAATTAGCACATTTCAGAATTTTGCTATTAATTGCAAATCTATACAGTTGCCCTAGTCTCACAGTTTCATATTTTATAGCATTTTACTTTAGTCTGTAGTTACCCTTCTTGACTATCGTCACATCATTCCTCATATCTGCTCCAGTCTGAATCAAAATTTGAATACCCGTGGATTAATTTCATTCATGGTATGAAAATCTAGGAGCTGAAAGTATGTGTAGAGTACCAGGGTGCTTTAGGGAGCTAGTTGAATTTTTTTTCACTAATCAGAAGCTATTAAAATCAGGTTGATTTTTCTTTTGTCTTGTTTTTCCTTTTGAATTGAGAATGGAAGAAAAAGTGATGCCTCTCATTTATGGCAACTCATTTTAGAAACTTGAGGTCTTAAATACTTAAGCAAATAACCTGCCCTTTTTCCAGGATTGAAGCACATAGTTCCCAGTGGATGCGTGCTCTTGCTACTAAGCTATGGAGCTTTTAGATTCTTCATCTTGATGAAGAGTCTTTTTCTCAAGAGGCCAGCATTGGGAAAGCAATGGTACGGCAGTCATGGATTTCTGTGAGGAAAACTTCATGTCTTTTCTGTGGTGGTTTGTGCACTCAGTGACAATAGCATTTATGTTGTTGAGCAATGGCTAAGAATTCTCAGTAAGTAAATTCACTTAACTGTTAAAGCCACAAGTGTCTCACATGTAACACATTAGAAGATGGCTTGTTCTTTTTTCAAAGCTTTTGTCTTCAGAGTTCAGACTGGAAGCCACATTTTCTCCTGCCACTCTCTCCTGGAGCGTCAGTGGCCGTGGATGTACCCTGTGAACACTGGACCCACAGAGATTTCCTTTTGTTCTTTGAATATTTAGCTTTTGGGTAAATGAAGGACTAAACATAAAAGGGAGCTCATCTTCATAAACTGTGCTTGCTGTATTTTTGACAGTTCATTTTTTTCCATTCTTGCCCCACAGTTTTAGTATCTCAGTACCCAAGCGCCTATATTTTTAGGATCTAAATAAGAATTTACCTTTTTAATGTAAATTGACAGATTCCCACCCTTATGTTAAGGTCTGTAGTCACATCTGCCAGTGATTCTCAGTAACCATACGGGTTGGAACAGTGGTGAACCTTCAAACATACATTGTCCAGTTCTCATCAGCGTTTATGTAACTAAAACAATAAAGGGAAATCATGATCATTATTAATACTTTAATCGTAATTAGTAATTAATTTTTTTTCCCCCGTAGCTTTTCTAGAAAGCTGTCTTAGTTCTATAGCTTGTATCTATTAATGGTATGGAAATCAGTGTGGCAGTGCTATCTACCTTATTCAGAGGTAGCTTGCAGGTATTTGGCAAACAACTGAATTAGGAAAAGCTAATACAACAGTTCAAACAGATTATGACTCCAAAAGTTCCCCATTCTGCCTTGTAGTGGGAGGAATTGTTAATACATCCCCAGTTCCCACTTGGCGCAGATACAGACTCCTGACCAAAACGCACAAATTCTTTCTACTTCAAAGAAGCATGGTGCATGAATGGGTCATAGCTCATCCTTAGCCTAGCTATGAGTTTTTTTCAAGTCTTACAACTTAAACTACTGTTTTATCTCTTTGCTTTTTTCTGTGTTTTAGATTTGTTAATCTGCAAATTGGGAATTTTAATCCATTAGTCTTACTTATGTATATATTTCCTATATGTAATACTACTTTGGATGCACTTTTGTTTTTTTCTTTTAAGTTAAAATGGAAGGTGAATAACTGGAGCACACATGAACTGTATATATTTTTGTCAGTTTGCAGTGCAGGTTATTGTAGTCAGTGTTACAAACTGAATTAAGATGCAACATTTCACTATGCTTGCAGGATTTATTGCCAGTGGATCTCTTGAGTTACTGTAGTTGTCAATAGAAATACTGATAGGAAAAGCTTTCACTCCATTACTGAATGATACAAGGAACATAGAATTCTGTGCTTAAAAAAAAAGCAAACTAGCAAAGCTGTGATGAGTGAACTTAGTGATTTATTAGCCATCATCAAGCTGTAATGTTTCTTTCTGAAGATCTTTGCCCTTTATGTGAGGAAGTTTTTTTTTAAGCTGATAGGTAGGTTAAACATTATTGCTTTTACACCTGGCTCTACTTTTGAAGAAATTGTGTAAGTAATGGCTTGGCTCTTCATGTCTTTGTGTGTATACATTAGCGTACAAAGAGTATGCCCTATATGTAGGGGCCCACAAGGGAACTGGGGAGATACAACTGTAGTGGTAGGACAAGGAGTAATGGGGTCAAACTGAAAGAGTGGAAATGTAGGTTAGATATATGGAGGAAATTCTTTACTGTGAGAGTGGTGAGTCACTGGAACAGGTTTCCCAGAGAAGATGTGGCTGCCCCAACCCTGGCAATGTTCCAGGCCAGGCTGGATGGGGCATTGTGCAACTTGGTCGAGTGGGAGATGTCCGTGCTGATGGCTGGGGAGTTGGAAGTTGGTAATCTTTAAGGTCCCTTTGAACCTTGCCATTCTATGTGTATACATTAGATACATGTCAAAGTTTTCTGGAGAGTGTACAAAATACTGAAAAGGTCTGTTGGATGGCAGAAATTGGAGACATAGGTAGTTTTGCATCTGGATGTTTTTTTTTTTGCTATTGCTTGATCATATTGTATGTAAATTAATCAGTCAAGTTTCACTGAGCAGAAACGTTCATGTTTTCCCCTTGGAATCTGTACTGGAATCCTAAAAAGCCTAATTGAGTAACTTGTACTTTTACTGTGTCCAGGATATCTTTACACTCTTATTTTCTCATACTGGTGAGGACTCAAAGTTTGACATAAAAAGCCATATATATTTATGAATACTATGTTTCCAAGCTACTGCTTACTGAGTAAATTCTGCATATACTCTGAATCATACCAAATTAAATTTCTCCAGTTCGTAGTATCAGTTTTGCTATTTTCTGAACTCCCTTCTTTTTCTAGTTCCTGACTTACTATTGAAAACCCAAAAACTAGTATACAATCTTGCAAAAACTGGTCAGAGAAAAAATGTTAACTAATTGTTCCTTGGCAATATGTACACGTAATCTGAACATGGAGACATAAACATTGTCATGGTTATTTTTCTTTAGTAGTTCTTTGTTTCTTTTCTTTAACATGGTATGTTTTTCACCATGGATTTCAATAAATGTCAAAAAGTTGAATGGTAATTCCAGTGTTAATCTGGTTTCTCTGTCAGTTAGGATTTTCCAGACTTAGGACTTGACTCTGCACTTTCTTTTCTTTCCGTTTTTGTTGTTGTTGTTGTGTTTTGGTTTTGTTTGTTTTTTTGGTTTTTTGCTTTCGTTTGGTTGGTTTTTTGTTGTTGTTGTTTTGTTGTGACTGCTTGGCAAACATTACAGCAATAAGAGATAAAGTTTATCTTTGNTTTTTTTTTTTTTTTAATAAATGTTCACAATATTCCCTAATGGAAAAGAATCTGTAATTGTCATTCTGCTAGTATTTTTGTAGAGATGTAATAAAGCCAGCCATAACAAAACCCTTTAGCTGCTTACTGGATAGTTTTTTCCTTTCAGATAAGTGCAGTTCTTCTCATATTACATCATGCAGTGGTTTTAGAAGACCATTTGAGTTAAGATATTAAGAATTTCTTAAATGCATCATTAAAAATTGTATTTTTTCCTATTAAATCTCTTTTTATTTATTGTGTGACTGCCTCCAAAAAAAAGAAAAAAAGCTTGTGTCACCTGACTTCTTCTTTTATGAAAAAATTTTGGTTATTGCTCTTTGTCTTGTTTTGCTTATTACCAGCATTGGGGAGAAAAAGTGCAATGTGTTACAAAGATAGATTTCTGAAGTTCATGGCCTCTGGCTCAGGTTATGTTTTTAAGGAATATATTTTGTAATGGATTTCAACATTCTTTGTAGGTTTTTTTTTTCCAAAACTGAATATTTATTCTTAAGAAAGGGGAAGCACATTGCCATTCTAGTTTAATAACTATGTAATCTGTGTAAAGTATTACCTTATCTTGAAGTTGTTTTGGAACTGATTGTTTAGGAAGATGGTTTGTTTTGCTTTTTCCCCCCCTTAAAAGAAGCAGTGATACCTGCTTGAATGTCATTTCATTTAAATTGAATATTTTGTTATGCAGTGTTTTTAATTAAAGTTGTATTAAAGTGCACAAGGTGAGTATTACTGTAGTGGAAATCTGATGCAGTTTTAAAAATCAAACTTATGAAATACTTCCACTTTTTCAGGGTTACCAGGGAATGGTCGATGGAGGTGATAATATTGTAGAAGTTTCATGGGAAAGTGTTTCAAGTATCCTGCAAGTGGTAAGTGCTAGGGGGTGAGAGTGGGACCCAAACCCTTTTCATTCAAACAGAAGAACCAAATTTCTAGGTTCAGCCAACCACTGTAATTCTGTATTTGAACTGTGTGATGACTGAGTGACCAGCACGTACTACTTCCAGCAGAGCCTGATTTCTACAGTGGGGATGGCTGACACTTTCTAAAGATCTTGGTGTAGTCTTGAATTTGGAACCCAGAAATAATTTTGAAAACCTTTGTTCTAGGTTTGCAACATCACGCCATTAGCCTCCTAGAGCCATATTGACAAGTCTATATTTAATAAAAAAGACATTATAGGGCCAAAACATGAAACAGCTGTGTTTCATAAGGCGAGTAATTTCTTATGAAACCCTGTTGGCTTTCTGTGTAAGTGGATTTAGAATTATAGTAAGGGATGTAATTACAGTGCAGTTCTGCAGAGCTCAGATACTGCCAGTGACTTTGTACATTTTTATTACAACATTCTGCACTGTGGTCATTTGGATCTTCTCAGCTTTTGCTCAGCATGGTAATGTTGTTACCTCTTCCAGAGCAGGTGCTATGTTTGGCGAAGAGGCCTTAACTGCTTGCCAAGCTTTCTGAAAACTACCTCCAGGTGAAGCGTTGGTTTCTTTGGAGCTTGTTGTAAAGTTAATGAACATAAAGCAGTTAGCAGAGAATTTTTTTTTTTTTTAAACCAGTGCCCTGGAGTACTGTGAGGTATTTTGTCATCTGTGTTTGGTTGTTTTTCTTTTCTTTTTTTTTTTCCCCCATGTCAATCTTGCAGAATCTGTAAACAGAATGATAGAATATATCAAGTTGTCAGGGACCCATAAGGCATCATCCAGGTGCATCTTAACAATTACGAGACTATTGAGTTCTGTTGGCCAAGCCACACAAGAAAATAGGCAGGAGCAGGATGTAGGCATCCTATACATGTGTGTAGCATATATAGCTTAAAATTTCTGAGCTTTATGGCTGGTAATTCAGCAGACTGGCAGTGAACCACGCATCTTACAGAATGTGTTTAGATGTTTTGATGAGAAAGGTTTTTCAGCCGATTGTATACCTCTGTTTATTCAGAACACGTAGCACTTTGTTTCAGGTACATAGTTTCTTTTCTACTTAAAGCCATGCTTTTTCTAAGTATGAAAGTATCTAGTTTTAGATACATTTTTTAGTTCCAATTTTTTTTTTAGAACGTCTCTGTGTGTACACATCTACCTCTTTGTCTGAAGACAGCTGAACTTCTATTCCACTTTCTTTTTTCTCTCCACTAGCAGCTATGCAACAGAGATGGCAAACTGGCTTGAGAGCTGAAACATCTATTGATGGTATAAATCGTGTCAGTGCAGCCTCTGCAAATTTGAAGTTCAAATTTAGATGATGTGACAGATTTACAAGTTAAAGTGAAGGGAATGTTTATGCAAAGTGATGTAATCATGTCCAGATTTGTTTTCAGGAAAAAAAAAATAGTTTTTTCAGTCTTAATTGATACTACTTTTTACTGTGACAATAAATAAGGCAAAAATTAAACTTCGTGAGTGACTGAACAACATAAACACAGAAGATATGTAATTAATGTGTGTCCAGCAGGAAGATACCCAGCAATTTTCAGTGACTGGAAAGTTCAGTTATTTTTAAAAATGACCACCACCATTTCCGAAAGAAGCTTTTTGATTCATAGTAATAAATGCAACAGATAATCAGTAAAATAGAAAATGCAGCATTAGTCTGATCAATAAGGAGTTAAAGGCAGTTATTTCCATAATTCTCTGAAATGACAATGAATTCTAATTTTGAATTTCAGGATTACATTTTTTTTCTTACTGTTTATGTATTTCGTGGTATTAGGGGGAAAAATACCACCCAGAAGCAAATTCATCTAAAGGCTTATTTACTTAGTATATCACTTTTACTCTTGCCATTACATGTAAGTAACAGTTAACCTATTTATTGTAATGCTGCTAAAATTAATCCCATGTAATTTAACATTTTCCTTCCAGAGTAGCTCTTTATCAGTCATTTTTGAGTGGCTTTTTTTGTTTTTCCTTTGTGTGTGTATCTGCTCTTGAACATAAGTTCCCATAGGTTTGATAATGTTTTGTTTATCATTACTCAGTGTAAAATTAAAAGATGGAGGCTATGCTACAAAATCAATATACAGTAATATACAGAAATATACAATAATATACCGGGTTATTAACGAAACCTGCTGTTCTTCCCTTTCCCAGGGAGGCACAGTCATCGGCAGCGCGCGCTGCAAACCCTTCCGCACGCGCGAGGGCCGCCTGCAGGCCGCCTTCAACCTGGTGCAGAGAGGGATCACCAACCTCTGCGTGATCGGCGGCGACGGCAGCTTAACCGGCGCCAACCTCTTCCGGGAGGAGTGGAGCGGGCTGCTGGAGGAGCTGGCACAGAACGGTGAGTTTGCCTCCAGGCCCTGTGGACTTCCGCCCCCCCAGTCTGCAGGGAAGTTATGAACCCTCACTAGAGGTATGCAGACTGTATCCAGAGGGTATCTCTATAAAGTTTAAAAATCAAATGCTTTCATTCTAGGAAATCGCGTGGTTCTTGATAAAATAATAGCTTTTGGTTTCTGTACATCATCTCATGCATATCATAAAGGTCCAAAAACGGCCAAATAACTTACTGTGCAACAATCTGTGTGGCTTTTTTCCTCTATTATGAATCATTTTCAGGCTCTGAACTTCTTACCTTTTGCTTGAAAAGCCCTATGCCCTCATGTCAAAGCTGAGGTGGTAATTCCTTTCCTACAACAAGCTGCACATTTGTATGTTATTAAATTATGATGCTTTCCTGCCTGTATGTCACTATTTGTTTAAGATCAGAACATTAAGTGGCTGTTCATAGAATTACAGCCAGCCCAGTAGTTGTCTTCGATAGAATCCAGGAGAAGGTATAGGGAAGAGTAAAAGAGTAAAATAATGCTTTGTTGATGGTATGTGTTACCCATAATACATAAATACTCTGATAGGCGCCATCCCTTTCTGTCTTCAGGACTTCCTGAACCAGATGCTGTTAGCAGTCCTTAATGAATTTCTCTTTCATGAATGTATACAGTCTGCTTGAAAGCATACAGAGTTTTGCTGAAAACACTGTGTAGCAAGGAGTTCTGCAGCCTCACTGAATTATGAAGATTGTGAAGAATCTTCTGTTTATTTTGATCGTGCTGGCTTCTAGGTCATTTGATGCCCGTAGTTTTTGTGTTAGAATAAACAGTGAATGATCAGTCCTGCTTCCTCTCTGCATGCCACTTGAGATTTTACAGCTGTCTTATTTTCCCTTCATCATCTCTTTTTCTAGATGGAAGAGTCCTAGTTTGCTTAGTTGTTCCTTATATGTAAGTTCTATATCTTTGATCATCTTTGTTGCCCTTCTCTGAACCTTTTCCAGTTCTACCCTGTTTTGAGGTGGGGAGGACCACAACTGCACCCAGTATTCAAGATGAGGGCAAACCATGGATCTACACAGTAGTATAATGATCTTTGTTTTGTTCTCTATTCTTTTCCTAATATTTTCTAATATTTTGATTTTTTTTTTTACTGCTATTGAGCATTGAAGCTGATTTATTAATGAAAACAGCATTATTATATTATGCTGGAAATAGTGTTATTTTGTTTGTGGTGTTAGGGTACATTTTTTTTCATGTGTCTTACTTTACGTTTATCTGCAATGAATTCCATCTGATACTTTACTGCTCACTGTGTCTTGCTAGTCTTCTTCATTTCTTCTCAGACGCTCCATACGTTTAGATCCCAAATAATTCAGTTTGATCAGTAAACTTTGGCACTGCTGCTCATTCCCTTTTCTAGGTTAATGCTGAGTGTGTTGAACAGCACAGATCCCTGTAGAACTCCATTGGTTACCTTTCTAAGATACAAGAATTTGCATTTACCAGTGCCCTCTGCCTCGTATTTTTTACCCTCTGTTTCACATTATTTACTCTGTGAAAAGCCTTCTGTCTTATACAGTGACTGCTTAGTTTTCCTCAAAATCCTTTGGCAAAAGACTTTGTCAATGGCTTTTTAGAAATCTAAGTAGAATATGTCAACCAGATAGCCTTTATTTATGTATTAAGTCACATTTGGAACTCTAGAAAAGGTTTGTAATGCATGGTATACATTCATAGAAAACATTCTGATTCTTCTTCACAATGTTATATTTATCTTCATGGACATTAGTTATATTTTTCATCATGGTTTCTACTGTTTTTCTGTAACGTAGACATTAAACACACTGATACATAGTTATTGAATCTCATATTAAAAATTTGGCAATATGCAAATGCAGATACTAAGGTAGTTTTAAGTGCTTAAGCAGCTACGGTATTTCATCCTTGAGATCCTTTAGAACTCTTGGATGATGCAGCATTTTCATTAATGTCTTGCGAGACACCGCTAAAACTTAGAATAGGAGCTTTTCTGTTCTGTTTGCTTATTAATCATGAAATCAGAGCCTTTCAGTGTTGCAAGAGAGAAGTCTTCAAAAGTTGGATGCTGGTTTTTAATTGTTTACATAGGCCCACAATCCCATCCAGTTTGCATCTTTTTGCTTCTTCATTGCACATTATACACTGAGACTGCAATTTGAATAATACTGTTTTAAGTTTAAGGTTGGTTACAAAACCTAATAATTATTTGACACTTTGAGATGGACTGAAAAGCTCTTATTTCCTTCCTTACTGTAAGGAGTTCTGTGCAGGATTCTTTCGTTTGGATGTTTGATTGGTTTTTGTTTGTAGTTTTGACTAACCTTGTTACCTGAAATATCTAAACATAATTAAATGTTTGGATATGTTTAATGTATAAAAGTAGAGCACCCAGCAATACGTCTAATTTATTTTTTTTTAATAGTCTTACAGTTCTTTCTCTGAATACTTCTTTACAGGAAAGATTGATGCAGAGGCTGTTAAGAAATATGCTTACCTTAACATTGTGGGTATGGTTGGATCCATAGACAATGACTTCTGTGGCACTGATATGACCATAGGTACTGACTCAGCTCTGCACAGAATAATTGAAGTTGTGGATGCCATCATGACCACTGCTCAGAGGTAAATTGAGCATATTATAGAGACTGATAACAAATACACAGATGTTTATGCATTTGTTTAAACTCATTTTAAATAAAGGTTAGGTAAGTGGGATTTGTAGTATTTCTAGAGTGGAAATAAAAGTTCTTTTTGGCTGCATCTTTCAAGTGTCATGGTTTGTTTTTTTCTTAGTAACTGCTTTTTCATCATTCCTGTCATGGCAGCGCTTCCAAGTATGTGATTGTAGAGACTGCATCAGCCTTAGGGGAAGACTTGGTTTTTAATGTTTTTAGTCTTTCACAGACATAGTCTGTTAGAGAAGATCCAGACACACCATGAATACATGACTACAAAACAGCATCTGTTTTATATAAGCTTTATTTCAGTAAAAATTAAGCAATTAAATGATATATTTTTAATACAGCTATATCATTACAGTTCTTAACTATGGGTCTGTATCATTTACATTTTACGTAAAGGTTCACATCTTCTCTCGTAGCTGCCCACGCATAGTTTGGAAGAAAGCAGGGAAAATGAGTTATGTGCTGGAAGATACTTAATTTTAAATATATTGCTTAATGTGACAATAATTTTGTTTTCCTAATGTTTTTCTGTTTTGCTAATGAATTCGGAGTTCAGTAAGCATGATAAACAGAAACTGTTTCCTGATACTAGATTCAGTTAATTTGTTTTCTTATTTTTACAGCCATCAGAGGACATTCGTTCTGGAGGTTATGGGGCGACACTGTGGGTATGTATTGTCTTCAGCATTTTGTGTCTTATATATGTATAATTATGAAAGAAATCTGAACCATAAAAGTATAATCATTTGTTCTGTTTATTAGGTATCTAGCTCTGGTTAGTGCCTTAGCCTGTGGTGCAGATTGGGTGTTTATTCCTGAATACCCACCAGAAGAAGGCTGGGAGGATTCAATGTGTGTTAAGCTTTCAGAGGTAATCTGTTAATATGTTTGAGATTCCCTGATGTCTTTGCAAATGTTTATTTGAAGGCAGTGATTAAAAAATGCGATCAGGACTTTCAGCAAGTCTTTGGTTTTGGTGTTACATAAAGTTCTATGTGATCTTGACCATTTCCTGCACTCTGCGATTGTTCTGAGGAATCATATGACCCACTCTGGGAATTGCATAAAATGATACCTATATAAGCAGTATGTGTACATTTCCTCAGTAATGTGATGTAAGACATGTTACTTCATCAGTGAAAAAATATGTATGAAAACAAAAGGTGTGAGAACACTTCACATACGAGTGATCAAATACAAGAAATGTTTCTTCAGATCCTAGCAGCTTAATGTAGAGCAATTGATTATAAAATTGTGTTGTAAGTTCCTTGGGTTTTTTTAACTACACGAATGTGCTTTTATTTTTATTATAGAATCGTGCACGAAAGAAAAGGCTGAATATTATTATTGTAGCTGAAGGAGCTATTGATTGTCACAACAAACCTATAACATCAGAGAAGGTTAAGGATGTAAGTGTCAACATCCCTATGATACAAGATTTCTGTTCATAAGATGGGGCTTGTTTTTAGCAATAACATTTCTGTAGAGTAAATCTGTTCCTGTGAGGTAGATTATCACAGTTGTATTTTATGCTTATGCTTTATTATCTAAAATTCCATAGTCAAATTAAAGGGCAGTGTTTTCAATGATGATTAATTAGAACCTTTTGTCCTTGTAATACAACAGCAGTTCAAAAGCATCTGCTTCATGGCTGCCTTAATGGATAATTTGGAATCAGCTCAAATCAGTATTTACAATCGTATTTTACTTTGCATGTCTTGTAAAATTTTTGATACTGATCTGTCTCACAGTGAAGTAATACTATGTGGTTTGGACAAAGTCTTTTTGAAATGGTTGCTTTGCTAAAAATTTCATTGATGTCTAAGATTAAGAAAACTTTTAAGCTGAATTCTTCTGCTTTTTTTTTTTTTAAGGGATCATTAAGAAAACAAATTGGAAAATAGTCATTGGTACAAAGGAGCTATGATACTTTGGCTTTACCTGGGGTTTATCTGTCCAGTGACTATGAAGTTCTGTTTTCCATACCTGTCGGTTTTAGAGAAATCTTTGATTTTATTCAGAATTGCAGTTTTATGAAGTAGCATTTAGCACCAAGTGGTGTTAAGTATACATGGTGCTAACGTGTATATAAAATAATGATAGTGATAAACCCACTGTATTTTGAAATTCTATGCAGCTTGTGGTTCAGCGGCTTGGTTTTGACACCCGAGTAACCATCCTGGGTCATGTGCAAAGAGGTGGGACCCCTTCAGCTTTTGACAGAATTCTTGTGAGTATTCCCAAAAAAATTGCTCATGGCACCACTTAGTGCAACTGCGTTTTGATTATTTATTTGGGGGTGGGATGGTTCTCTACCTGATTAACTTGATAAATCAAACTATTACCTCACATTAACTGTCTGAATAGCTCAAGTTCAGAGTAGTGAAGCACGTTGTGTAAAGGATTCTATATTAGGATTAAAATGCGAAGCTTCATCGTCCGTACTTACAGGTATAAACAGCCCACAACATTTTCACCTTACCAAGGAGTGATTTGTGTCAGTTTGATTTACAGAGAAATCAGGACCATTTCTGTGACTGGAAGTCTTGTTCTTTTTGAGTGCTTGCTTGAACACGCAAACTTCTTTACTTCCAGGCGAGTCGTATGGGTGTGGAAGCCGTGCTTGCCCTTTTAGAAGCTACTCCAGATACCCCTGCCTGTGTTGTGTCCCTGTCTGGAAACCAGGCTGTCCGTCTGCCCCTGATGGAGTGTGTGCAGATGGTGAGGTTCTGGCAAAAAGCCAATTTATGTTATTTATTTACTACAGCAGACTGCTATGTACAATAATTGTCTGTTCTCAGTAGGACATTGATGGAATGTGTACAACAGCACTTACCCATATTTGGGAATGAATAATGAAGTTCATGTATGTTCTCTATGTGTTACTATTTATTTGCAAACTATCAAAGAATAAGAAATACATATCTTTTTAATTTGTTCTAAAATTTCATCTCAGCTCTTCTGTTTTTATTGTTAAAACAAATTCTTCAGAAGCTTGCATCCATTTACGTGTCATTCACAAGTCAGGTTTCTGCACTAAAACTGCTCAGTTTAAACTGTAAAAAGAAAATGAGTAATAGATACATTGATTTCTTTGTCCCATGAAGGCTTTAGGTATTTATTTCTATTTTCTTCTTCTCCTGTACCCTGTAATTTATGCTATGAGAGGAGGTAGCTCATAAATTGAGGAATCGTCAGTATTTCTTTTTTTTATTGTGGAAATATATTAATATGTGGAATATATTAAATAATCAACTTCCTATGTTTTTTAAACATACTGAGTAATCAACTTGTTTTTTCAAGACTCAAGAAGTCCAGAAAGCCATGGATGAGGGAAGATTTCTTGAGGCTGTGAGGCTTCGTGGAAGGTATGGCCAATAGCTTGTACCAGTTTAGTTGCTGTAGAAAAGCTGAGTTGCTTTGCTGTTATGCTGGCATGTGACATTTCATTTTAAATATTTTACTAACTGTATGGTTTTATGGGTTTGAGAATGAGAGGAGGCAGAAGAGTTGCCTGAATAGAATAATTGCAATTCTTACCTGCAAACAGTAATTTTTAAACAGTAAAAAAACAGTAAAAAACAAAGCAAACAGTAATTCGCTGCTGTGTCAGACTGTTCCTAGGCTAACTGGTCACAAAGCAAAGAGCTTCGGTGCCATGTGACCTGACTGGTAGCAACCTTAAGTTTGTTTATTCATGATTTTGAGTCCAGTCCTGTGAGCTTGTTTGTAAGTCGTTGGTAGTTTTCCAGTAGTAATGTTGGAGGAGGTATTCTTCAGTCTTGTCAGGAAAGTGGTTTCTGTTTCAAGTCATTTGGTAATAAAATGCTTTCTACCCATCTAGAAAGCCTAATTTGTTAGCTACATAGTTGTTTTATATTTTATGACTCTTCATCTTAAAGAATTGAATGTTTTTCATTGTTCTCTCATTTCCAGTTTTTGCCATGTTTTGCATTTGTAATAACAGTGGTGTTAATATTTCATACCAGTTTTTTAAAGTTTCAGAAAAATTCAAATGTTCCTTTAAAATAACTAGGAGATTAAAATTTTACTATTTTATTTGCTTTTCTTACTCATTTGTTTAGGAGCTTTGAAAACAACCTTAACACGTACAAATTACTGTCGCACAAAAAGCCAGATGCCGAGCTTCCAAAGGTAAGGGAGTTTGTTGAGTGTGCAGTGCATGTCAGCTTTTGAGATACATTAATAAATCCCTTAAAATCTGTATTATAGTACAGTTTATAAATTAAATATTATAAAGATGCTTGAAGCACACTAGTTTATTCAAATAATAAGTAATATTTTTTAAAGTGAAATACCACTGTAACTAGAAAATTCCTGTGTAGACAGTTTCTTTATGTTTTGGACGTACATTTGGTCCCAGTTGTTAGTGTCTGGTCCTAATAGTTACTGTTTTGCCCCTCTGTTCCTTACCGTGGAGAGAAGGAAGGGTGATGTTTAAGACCATGATTAAGACTCTGAAAATCTTAAGATAAAGGAAGACTCCATATTAAAAGAATTCTAACTCTTCCTTTTGAAAGGTAACGCTCAAGAGCAAGGGCAAAGCTGGGAATTCATGGAAAGCAGTATTGAGGACAGATGCATCACTTTTACCTGAAATAATCAGTTACTGTGCATAATACAGTAATGGACATATAGTTTCTTTGTAGTTTCTAAGATTTGGATAAGAGGAAATTTGGATTTATATAGAAAGTAGACACTAAATTTTGTGTGCAAACAGATTTTAGATGGGATTTTTTTGTTTTTAATAAAAGTTTACTGAACAGTTTTGTGTTTGATCATAGTTGGTGACTGTGTCATCTTACCTGTTAATTCCTCTTTTAATTGTGGTTTGTGACTATTTGTACCTTACTTGCATAATGATGTTGCTGTTAGATTTTTTAGAAATCTTTTTCCCAAAAAAATATTTGAGTGATGATTACTGATAGCTTCTCACTATTATTAAGGAGCAAAATTGCATTGACAGTACGGTAAGGACCTAAGACTGACCTTCAAGAGATCAAGGAATTCAGGATTTTTAGGTGGATATTTAACATTTTCTTTTGGCAGATGAGGTGTTTGGGTGGTGGGATTTTTTTATACAGCAGTATAAATCCAGGGCTGTTACCACTGTACTTTTCTATTTTTTAAATACTTTTGTCATACCTTCTGTGATAAATGGCATTAGAAGGAAATGTTGGCCTCGTGTAATTACTAACTACTTGGATTTGACCGTACTAACAAAATCTGTGTGCCTTCAATAAAAGAGGTTGAATGGGAATTAAAAAGTGGATGAAATGTGCATGTCACAGGAACTGAGGAAAGAGCTAAGCTGATCGGATCAGGAGAGCCAGCTGAATGCTCTGCTTCAGCAGTGCATCTGCACACATTATGTTTTGCTGTTTGTGATTCCATTTTGTTTTTCTACAATCCTTTGATCGTACCAGAGCCAAAAAAAAAAAGAAACTACGTATACTCTGGTTCATGTCTCTTTTTTTGTGATTTTTTTTGGTGGGTTGTTGTTGGTTTGGGGTTTTTTTGTTTGTTTGTTTTTGTTTTCTTGTTCTGTTTTTATCAGATGAGATTCCATGAGCATTACCTAACAACTGTTCTATTTTTTTATATTTGTTTTTTATTCTGATCTTTCAGAATAAAACTAAAGAGCTTCTACCTCTTCTGCAGGACCGGATTGTTATAATTGTCTCATATCAATAGCTGTAAACAATTTAGGGTCGTCCTGCTGACTTAAACCATGATGGATTTTAGTGTATAAACTCAGGCTGTCAATTTTTCTTGCCACTTTGCTGTCATTTAAAATGTCTCTGCTAAAGTCATACATATGAGTTGTTAAACTTTGCCAGAAAGGTCAGGCATGTAAAGTTTAAATTCGTTACTTATGTTTTGCTCTTAGTATTAAGAAGCTGTAAAAACTAAACAAAATTATTGAATAACAGTGCCTTCTTTTTTTTTTCATTATTCATTATATTTACATATGTTGTAAATCAACTGCTGTTGATGTCAGTGACACTGTATTGATTTATACTACCTGACAGTTTCTTAGTCACAGAGAGTAGCCTGTGATTTATCTGGAAATAAGAATTCCATTTCAAGGACTGCATCATAGACAAATTGGCATTTTGTGCATTGTGGTTAAAATATAATCAAAGGTGCTTACTAATATTTTGCACCCAGTTGTACTCTTGCTTTATGTACTAAAATATTTAATATTTCATGTAATGTTTTAAATAGAATCTTCTCTCTTACATTGTGGTTTAAATTACAAATGTATTTTTTGATTTTTTAGACTTTTCAGTTTGAGTAGATCAGCTCCTTGCATGGATACTCATTAAACCTGGGGAGACACTCTTTTGAGTCATTAAGAAATGTTTTAAAAATGCCATAGTCTGAAAATGTGGGAAAGATGCTGAGTGCTCCTTTTTGCTACTGTAATGTCAGCTGCTTGAAAAAACTGGCCAATAGCTTAATTTTAAAACTTGTCTGTTCCAGTCGGCATTGTACTGACAGTACACAAATGCTGTGATGCTACAACCAGTTCCTACTTTTTTTTTTGCTATTGTTAGTGNGTCCTTACTGAATATTATTTTTTTCTTGCAGACTAATTTCAATGTGGCAGTTTTAAATGTCGGTGCCCCTGCAGCTGGAATGAACGCCGCAGTGAGGGCTGCAGTGAGAGTTGGCATGACTGAGGGTCACAAAATATTTGCTGTCATTGATGGTTTTGAAGGATTCGCTAGAGGGAAGGTCAGTATCACGTGTGCGTTGCCAAGTGGTATCTACCCCGTCCCCATTCTTCTATTCCCCTGTTTTTAAATGTTAAGCATCAGTTGGTGTACTGAAGAGAAACTGAATGCAAGACTAATGATGTCTATGCCTGGCTAGAGCCACAGATCCCAAAACTTACATCAAAGACCTAGGTTTAGAATTTTGTGCTTCACATTCAGTAGGAGAGGATGTGAAAACAAGATCGAGATACGAAACATGGAGGCAGGCTTCATCTTGGTGTGGAAGAAGAAAGAATAAATGAAAAGTAATTCAAGAGAAATGAAGTTAAACTCTTGATTCTGTTTTCTTTCTTTGCTGCCTTCGGTTTTAGTGATGTCTGTGCCCAACAACATTTTCCAACAGCTTTTCATGAAGTCGTACCTGGTGTTTGCTGCACCTCAAGAAAAGTAATTGGATAATCACTTAACAAAATCTCCTTTTTTACTTTTATTCAAAGATAAAGGAAATAAGCTGGGGAGATGTTGGAGGCTGGACTGGTCAAGGAGGATCAATTCTTGGTACAAAACGGTAACATCAATGTTTTTGTCAATTGATATGATGAATTGTAATGTTTTGTATAATCTCTGTACGATTCTGTGCTCTTTTCGTTCCACAGAATGTTTTTAAGTTCTCAGTTTTCATACACTGGGGGTTTTCTTAGTTTGTTTTTTGTTCAAATCCTTGTGTTCCAACTTGGGTAACGTTACAGTACTGAACCAGCTCTGAAGAGTGGGAGTTGGGACCTCAACTTAAGAATTTCCTGAGGTCCTTACACTTTAAAGGGTTGCAAACCTGCAGTTTCTTTACACTTCATATGATTCCTTATTGCTTGTCTGGAACAGTAATTTGCGTGGATAAATAGTAAAACAAAAAACATTGCATTGCTTTTTCAGTTTACGGTTTCAGCTTAGTAATTAGTTCTTACTTCTTCAGAGTCTGTAAATGGTTTTTATTTTTCTTTTGATTTAATCATTTTTAGTACTCTTCCTGCAAAATATTTGGAGAAGATTGCTGAACAGATGCGCACTAACAACATTAACGCCCTTATGGTTATTGGTGGATTTGAGGTACACTGAAATATCTAATTATGTCTAAGTAGAGTAGAATTCCTAACAAAATTAATAGTCTGTTTTGATTTTTACCCAATCTTCATGTAAGGTGCCTTTGGCTAGATCTGTATT
>VYZQ01058382.1:50422-89056 GCA_013400655.1 Mystacornis crossleyi | reverse complement strand
CCAGCCATTCCTCATCTCTGATACTAATTTCAGTTGAACAGAAAGTGTAGTCAGTTGGACAAAGAGTTTCAAGCTGCTTTTGAAAATTAAATGACAGTTCTCTTACCACTTAAATGTATTTGAAAATTTTAATTATTATAGCTTTTTCATCAAAGATTCTTCAAATGTTACCAACTTCGAATGCACTACCATAATTTTCTTCTTTTTTTTTTTTTTTTTACCATTCCAACATACATAATTTTATCTTCATCAAAAGAAACCCCTCAGTTAGGAAATACCAGTTTCCTGAGGTATTGCCTTGAACAAGTCTGTAAGCTAACTGGAATTCATTGAATGTATTCTTTATAGACAACTTGGGTTATAAATGTTGATATTGTTTCCAGTTCTGGTAAATAAAAATATCCCTCCAAAATGACTGATCACAAACTAAGGTGAGTAAAATGATTGTGCATAACATCTACTTTCCTTCTCTTACCTTCATAAGCTTTGTTAACCTAACTGACTTCTATTTATAGGTTATTTCATGCAAAGGGGATATATTGTAGTCAGTCAGCCTCTCCTTGTTGCTGTGGTTTGCTTTATATTTAGGTTTCTAGGTATCATTTGCCTTCGTTAGGTAAAATGTTCTTATTTCCATATTTTCAATGTGGTAGTTGAAAACTTTTCAGAAGCTTTTTTTTTTTTTTTTTTGCTAATGGCTTTCTTCTTGTTGTTTTGCAGTTTATTTTGCCTAGATTTTCCTCTGGAATAAATATGAAAAGTACTGGCTTTGTAAGATTTAGATTCAGTTGAGTGGAAAATTAAATTTCAGTTGGTTTTTTTTTGCGGGGGGTAGGAGCAGACTTTTGCTTTCAGAAAACATTTCTGCTTGGTATCTTTTCAGTTTTCTGCTCTGATTGTTTGAACATGATTCACCAAAACTGCCAGTGCAAGATACATCCTTTCATTCTTGTGTCATGCTCAGATCAGGTTCAGTAGCAGCTGTTAAATGTGACCAGATAGGCTCAATACACCTCATACAATTGACTGTGGCAAACAAAAGCAGGAGGTGGACATGAATATCCATTTTATCTAGTTTATGTGTAGTTTTTTATTCCTCTTACCACTGTTAGGTCAATAAATGCATCATAGTTTACCGTGCTCTCAGAGCAGTAGAACCTCTTCTGAACACCAAAGTGTCATCACACTTAGCTTTTCTGTGGTACTGTTCTTACTTGTGTGATCTTGCCTACCTCTAGTAAGGTAAGTATAATGGGTAATGAGGGCTTGTTATTGTTTGGCATCATTAGACACTTGTCAGTTGTTTAAACTTGTCAAGCCATGTAAATAGTACCCTGAAACATTTGCTGATAAAATGTGTTAAAACTCTGCATTTAGAAGTAACAATTAAAAAACAGACTTAACAGATAAGTAACTTCTGAATGAGAGATTAGTCAAGAGTGTGCTCTTCACAAAGGCATAGATAGTGGATACATTTCTGAGTAACTAATTTAAATTTTATAATAGATTATGGGACCCTTTTGAAATGTTCCTTTTTTTCCACTTTTGCTTTAAAATACGGGCTTCAAATTTGATTTATCTTTTGAATAGTGTTCTAAATTTATGATAAACTGTATTTTTCGCTTCAGTTTTCAGAATATTAGAAAAACTGCTAATGACAACATAAATTTGAAATATCTGGGGAAAGCTGGATATTTGTACCTGAAGAGGATATACTTAAGGCTTACATATGTAGGCATAAAAAGTAAATCTTTTAGGATTGCAGGATAAGAACATGAACTTCAAATTTTCTATGAAATGAGGCGTCACTAGAATAAGTAGCATGATAAAAATACCTATATTCTCAAGTATATTGCTAATTCAGTGAAATGAATAGGATGTTATTTTGGATATCAGGCCTCAGGAATGTGACAACCAGGAAGTGTTAGGTTTGGGGTTTGGTTTATATTTTTTTTTTACAGAACCATGAAGGGTAAAGTTAAGAAACTTCTTCTTAAATGCAAATTGGATTACTCTATAGTGATCAAAGAGACGTTAACAGTACATCTTGCAGGTGGAACTGAAAAGTAGAAACCTCATCTGTAATTAGGCAGAATAAATTAAAAGTTATTCTTTCAGCAGCAGAACATAAAAGAGGTGGAAGAATGAAAGTTTAATTTGGAAAGAAAAGCTATTGATAGGCTAGAGGAAATTTGATGGAAAGAGGAATAAGCCACAAAAAATTATGGAAGAAAATTAAAATTATTTAGGAGATGTAGAATTAAATGGGAAAATGAAAGGAAAAGGTACCAGCTAGATGAGAAAAATGGAACCTAAAGAAGGGAGAGGCTGAAACTTACTACCGTGTTTCTTTGACAATCTTACCTTTCCTTTCACCAAAGGAAAAGGGGGTACAGACTGATGATTTGGTTTTGTAGGGAAAAAAAAGCAAACATCCTCTGAGGAGCAAAGAAAGCTACAGTCAGATTGCCTTAAGGCAGCTTCCACACATTTCCCATGGAAAACACAGACTCCTGTACCCTCCCAGCAGCCTATGTGGCTCCACATTACTCTGAACTAGGAAGCTGAAAATTAGCCCTGGCCACTAGCTAACCTGTTAATTTTTCATCTCCTTCAGTCCTAGTAACAGCTGATACACAGTAAGGGCAGTAATTCCATCACCTTCAATGGCCATTTGTATTTAGATCAACCTAAAGTCAAAAAACAGTAGTCTTTGCTTGGCTGCATGAATTTTTATAAAGCATCTTTGGTTATGTTGGTTATGGCAATAACCTTTTTAGTCACACAAATCCAATAAAAGGGTAGGAAATTGTTAACCATTTTATTAACATAGTGCAGTATCCCTCTATGACCTTACTGGAGTAATTCTTTAAAACAAAAATTAGCATAGCAGTTATTAAAACCATTGATCACTTATTTACCCTTTATAATGAAGTGACCATATATTTAAAAGCATTTTCGTATTTTGCCACAGTGATGCAAAGATGTTGCATATAATCATGTAATGCTCGTTCTTGGTGAAGGTACAGTCATTGGATATGTTGGCTGAAATCACTTGCATCAAATAAAATGGCAGTATTTAATGCAAGTAAAACATATCTTAACTGCATCTTAACATACCATAAATGCAGACTAACCAGTTATGTTAGTTATTGCTCTAAATCTCCCTTTGGCTTGATTTTCCAGAAGTCTTAATGTAAAACCTTCCAAAGAAACTCATGTTTTGCAGATCTCCAGGAAGCTGTGTGGTTTTACCAAATCACTCTTACTTTGTGTGTCTTTATTCTTTTAGTAGAAATAAATGTTCAAAGCAGCCTGACTGAGCTGAGTTGGGCCAGGCAGTTACTGAAATTTCCTAAGTGAAGTCTCATCCACTCAAAAAACAAAATCCCAAATAAACCACCCTTTTTTGGTGCTCCTGGCTGTACTGCCTCTCAGCTCTTTGGGTCTGAAAGTGCAATCTTTTAGGCTGTGTTTCAGCCTCAAACTGAAAGTATAGCACTGAGTTGTCGCATTTACAAAACATGTGAGAAGAGAGATTTTTAGAAAGTCTGAATTTATGCACCTACGGCTATAAATATCCAATCTTCTCACTGAGCAGGGTCTGCTCTCTAGGACAAGAGCCCAGAGAGGAGAACTCTCACAGTTAGGGTGTTTTCCTGTAATTTTCTTCTAAGTTGTTGCTTAAATCAGCCACTGTGCAGATATGCCTGGAGATACCTCTATAGGTATGTAATTTTGATCTTCAGTAGTTTGCTTCTCTGAACCAATTTGAGAAATCAAGAAAATGAGACTTCTGAGAACATCAGTCCTTTCTGGGAGAAAGAGATGAAAAAGTAGTGTACTGTGTAATAAGACTTTCTGGTGGAGAGCCATTACATAGGCAGTTCAAAAAATTGCCACACATCATGAGAGATGCTGATCAGTTTTGGTTAGAAATAATTGGAATAATGTAACGTACGTTTACTTAAAACAGCTGCAAAATCTTAACCTTTGTTTTGACATCTACTAGGAACACCTAATCCTTTTGACATTATATATTTTGTAGAGTTTGGAATCTTTCCAAGGACCTACAACTGCTTTTCAAAGAATCCTTGAACTATACTTGCAGATTTTATTAACTCATCCATGTGCACATGTTTCTGGATTTTTCTGAGCCTATATCCAGTCTATGTGCACAGAGGTAGATGTGTGACATTGATAGAAACTCTGAAGGCATGGGTGAACCTTCTTTTCCTTTCTCTTGGTGGAAATAGACGTGTGTCTTGTCTTTCTAGGATAACATAGTTTTTTTTAAAAAAGCATCTTTCTTTAAGCATTTTCTTCAAGTTGCAAGGGTTTTACTAGTTAACTTTCTAAGCTCCTTAGCATGTATCAAACTTCATTCTTTAAGTCCTTTCCTGTGGAATGATTTCCAGTCTAGCTTCTTGCCATCCTTTCCTGCCCAGCTGCTTGAGACCTCTCTGCTTTGCACACTTCACCTTCAGTCTGTACTAACTTGTACTAATCCTCTGCATTTCTTCAAAGAGCATTGTGCCAATGCAACCCCAGTGCACTGTTGTGGTATGTACGGGATATTTCCACCCACAAATAATTTCACCAATTGTGTTTACTTGGGCCAATGGACAGCCACATTTACCATCACATGCCAGGAGTCATTAGCAGAGCAGTCCAAAGACAAGGAATGTTTCACTCACACTTGTACCACTGCTTCAGGCCTTTGAAAGTTGTGTGCAGCTCCAGGAGGCTCGTTCCAGCTTTGAGGAGTTTAAAGTTCCTATGTGTGTGTTGCCTGCTACTATTAGCAACAATGTGCCAGGCACAGACTGTAGCATTGGTGCTGACACTGCCTTGAATTCTATTGTGGAGGTAAGACTGTGCGTCTTTTAAAAGTTAACATAATAACATGCATAAGAGGAGGATACCTAAAGACCTTGAAATGTCTGGTTTTCTTAAGTAATTCAGTTACTGTATTTATTTAATGGTTGAGTAGTTTAGAAGTTTTCCAAGGCTGATTACAGATTAACTGTTGAAAAAGTATTTTGTTCAATATTTAACTTCTGCGTACTCTCTTTTGTTCTTCAAGACTGCTGCATTAGTGCTTAGGGTATTTGCTTTTACTGAGAATAAAATATTTTGCTTTCTTTGATTTCATTTTTATCTTACGTATTACTTAGCTAAAAGAAGAAAGCACATGTTTTATAAATAAATGCCCCATTTATTGGATCAACTATTGGCTGAGCTTGGTGTACTAGAGCATTTTAAGTACATGATTAACACTAAACACATGAATAATCCTATAGACTCCATTAGGTTTAACATATATTAAGTGCCTATAAATGCATGGACAGTATAAGCAGTTAAATCTGTCACTGATGTTCAGCTAAACAGTGCAGGGTCGGAACAATCAGTGTTGCTTCGTTTTAGTCTGCCATTGTTGTTCCCTTGGGTACAACTGTTGAATGAGCTTTTTCAGCCCTCTTTACTCTGCTTAAGACACAGCAAAGGGAACTGAGCTGTAATGCAAACAAATGAGTAAATCTTACCAGCTCTTTGATCAAACCCATCATTAGCAAGCCATATAACTAATTACAAAATAATAGGCCAAGAAAGTCAAGACTGTAGATCCAGGAGGATGGGAAAGGCAGGTTTGTTTTCCTGCTTTATGTAGTGTTACTTACATAGAGAGTGAAAAGGCCCCAGAAGATAACGGGAAGAGCTGTGTCAGAAAACAGAGTGGCCTGGCCTTTTGGGAGCTGCAGTGCAGGATCCCCGGAGTGAGATGGCCTAAAGTGTCACGTGAGCACGTCATGTTCCTAGGCAGGACACGGGTCCTTTACCACTCCTTTAGCTGTTTGCCCCTTGGCCTGACATTTATAGAAGTAGGTAAGTCTGCCAATTCTGACTGATGCACCTTTAAAAGGGGTAAATGAAAACATAGCGGGGAAACAAATGATCGCATTTAGTGCTGCTTCCTCTTCCTTAATTGTTTCTGGTACTAATTTAATTACAGTTTTTGTAGATTTCAGAAGTGCTTTCAGTGAAAAAAAAAAGGTTGCATCTTTTCAATTTTATTGTCTTTAGGATGTTTAGTTAATGCTAATAGTAGAACATTTGATTTGGTGAAGTTTTGAATATTAGGATTTCTCATTAAGCTGGATCAGTTCATGTGAAAGCTCAACTAGTAACAGAATTCCAGAAAGAGTCCACATGCCTTGTTGAAGATGTCTGAAACCTGCATCAGGTGTTTGATGTTTGGCTTTTCCAGCCTGTAGTGTAGTGTATGAATTAATGATTAATTAAAGTCCTGTGCCAATTTCACATCTGGGTATTTCTGTCACAGTGATTCTGAGAAAGCAAGAATAGTAGAAAGTTTCTGTTCCATCTCTTGTACAGTCAAGAATAGAAACCCTTCTAAGTAGATTTCAAGTGATTAGTCCCATAAGCAATGACTGATTGGCCTCCTTGCTTAGTTCTTGGAGATTCTCAAAAGGCAGAAAATTTCATTCTACTACCAGCAGATGAAAAACTTTTCTTAGAAATCTTGGGGTTTACAAATACTTTAAGTCTCTCAAAATGGTGGAAATCTGCATGTGTGTAATTTGTTCATTGTCTAAAGACAAGATTTTTTTTACAACATAAGTTAAACACATAGTATCTATCCAGTTCCAGGCAGTTTTTTAAAAAATGCATTAAAATTGCTTCAGTGCTATAGTATTCTGGAAAAATTCTCATGAAACAGTGTTTGGAAAGAGAAAGTAAAGTGCTTGGGGGCACTGTAAAACCCAAGACACGTAAAAGTGTCATTTTGAAAAACTAACAGAAAGACAGCTTAGACTTTTGTGACGTAGCTTGTTATGGAGATGCTTTTCTGCTTAGGATAACAGGATATCCATATTCTGAATAAATTCTCATGAATGCTGCACTTTTGTGTGTAAGCACATAATATGCATATGTGCAAATACATAAAATATGTATAAGTTAAATTACATGTATCTTTTCCTCTGTTGACCTAAATATATGCATACACTGGTCTTAGTCTTTAAATGTAAATTAAACTGTATTATGTTAGAAGTTCTAGAGTTTTTATATTGTTTTCTCATATTTCAGTTAATTATTTGTTCTGTGATCTGTTAGGTATGGTTTTTAAGGACCACATTGCTCATGATCTGAATTTCACCCTGAAGTATTTTCAGTTAGCTGAATGAAGGTTCTGGTTTTAAAAAACTGAAACAGAAATACCTCAAGTATTACAGCACTTACAGTTACTCATTCAGAAAATCAGTAAGGCATGAGGATTTTTTAATGTTACCATAATTCAGGTTGCAAGATGACAAGCTTCCCAGGTACTTTCATTTCCATTTTTACTAAACTAGTAATTGTGACAGTACATCAGTTTCACAAAATCCTTTCTTGTCACAAAATGTGGTATATGCTATTTATTTATTTGTTTTTAAGACAAGAAAATAGGATCTCTCTATTTCTCTTACTTGCTTTCTGAAAGGAAGATACATTAACCAACAACTTTAAAATAACTTTGAATGGTGGAAAAATTCATTCCAGGAGGGGAGTTCATCAAACAGATTTTTGAGTATTACTAAAACCTAGAGGTGGATAGTAACCGAGTTCCTAAGTTTCTGCATTTTCCTGAGTTACGATGTTTTACTGAGATTCCTGAGTCTTGCCACACTGGAGATTGCCTCCGTCTTTGTCACTTCCCACGTCTCTTAGGCAGTTCTAATAAATATTGGAGTTAATTGGTTTCATGTAAGCAACAGATCTCATTGTAGAGAACGTTCCTTACGCTGGTCAGAGTAAGGTGCAAGTGGAGATTGCAGTCTTCTTATAGTAAGTATGTATCTGTTAATAAAAAACCAAAACCATTTTAAAACACGCACCAGTAGTGCTTGAAAGAATTACATTAATGTGGAAATCATTACTGGAAAGTAACTGGGCAATACATGTTCAGGACTTAAGAAGTTCAGTATAGATGGGAATGTAGCGAATTTTAATATCAGTACTAAGAAGAAGTAAACTTAAGTAATGAATAGAGTTAAAGAAGAGAAGTTTATTCATACCACAATTCATTAAAAAGCTTCATTATATCTTACTGTATCTATGTTAGAAAACACAGATACACAACTGATTTATGCCACTACAAACCAAATTGAATTTTTGTTTTCAGTATTTGCAGGAAACAAATAAGTTAAGAGTTGCTAGTAGATAAACATTTTATTTTTACTCTGGTGTTCAGTATATGATTTATAAGAAATACTTTATTTGGTTATTATAGTTACATGGGTTATGCCATTTTGGAATTCCTTTAAGATTTATTTTTTATAAATGTTTTATTTTTCTTTTTTTTTGTTACCAGTAAGTGACACAAAGTTGCATGACACACAAAAATGTAAAAAGTCAGGTGTTTTAGTGCATACTGAGGCTCTCGTGTCTCTGAGCAGACGTGTGACCGCATCAAGCAGTCGGCCAGCGGCACCAAGCGCCGCGTGTTCATCATCGAGACCATGGGCGGCTACTGCGGCTACCTGGCCAACATGGGCGCCCTGGCAGCAGGAGCTGATGCGGCTTACATCTTCGAAGAGCAGTTTGATATCAGAGAGCTCCAGGTATTCACCACCTTCTGCTCATTTTTAAGTAGATCCTGAAGTTGTTGTGCGTGTGTATCATAATGTGTTCACTTGAAGCAGATGGCTCGTCTTAGGTTCGGCCTAAAAGCTGCACTTGTCGTGTCAGTTCCTGTGCCATAACATTATATAAAGAAATGTAGACATAGTTAGTGTTGACACCCAAGTACAGTAAAGTGACAAAAATAACTGTATTGGCCATTAAGCATTACCAAATGAATTGTTTCATTTTTAGTCTTCTGATTGAAATTGAAATTCAAATTAAATGAACAGACCTGGTTAGTTTTAAAATAAAGCCAAAAACGAGAGAAGAGTATTTTTTCATTATGGTAGAATGGTGTTAGAAGGCTGTTCAGGACAGGAACTGACCAGCATGTTGGGTTTATTAAATACTGGCTTTGTTACCACAGCTATTCCGAGCATGTCTGGAGGTGTTACTAAAATAAAGCCCTCAGGCTTTAAGGATTATGGATTATGGTGTAGTACATACACTGATATGGAACTTGTCTACTGTGAGGATTTTACACTTCTGAGGTGGTTAGTGCTAGCTGCAGTCATGGACAAATACAAAGCTAAAAGGATAGAAATTTATTTCCTGAAAAGCAGAGAGATGTGAAATGAATTAGAACTTATCCCCACTCAGCTGCTGGCAGGACTGGAAGTAAGGGCAGGCTGAGAACTTCAGTGGCAGCTTCTGTATTTATATGTATATCAAGCTTGATGCTGTACCAGTATAGCATATAAAAACCACCTTTGAGTTAATAAAATCTGTTACTTCTGATGTGGAGAAAGATGTTAGTTTTAACCCAAGATGAATAGCCATGCACAGTATACTATCCTGAATCTCCAAAAATCTCAATAATTTGAATTTGCACATAATGCTTTTTGTGGAATATTTGACAGAAGTTCTCAGGAAATGTAGGCCCATTAAGGTTGTTTTAGAGTTCTGCATGGCCCTTTAAAAATACTTCTGTTGTTTCTAGGCTAATGTGGAACACTTGACTGAAAAAATGAAAACCAGTATCCAGCGTGGTCTAGTGCTGAGGTAGGTAAAAGTAGATATAATAGATGGCATTAGTGATAGAGCATTCCCAACCAGGTAGGCTGCTTGGCCACTTGGAATGACACTACAAGTCTATATTCCTTGATTATTCCTTCAACTGGAGATTTTTAGTAAAGCTGCTGCTCCAGAAGACAATTCTGGGCCCTGGTATTTTGGAAGTTCAAGTCCAAAACTTCTATGTAAATATATTTGCTCTGTAATCTAATACTTTAGCCTATTTTCAGTCTGTTTCCTCACTGGGTTTGTCTTTTATTCTAGATTCTTTCTTACTAAAGGTATTGTGTTACATACACTCTGACCTTTGCTATAAAAGTCATAAAAATCATGAGCCTGTTACATGGAAGTGAATGTATGGGATCAGATGAAAATGTCCAAGCCAGGATCACTGCTATCAAGAAAAGGGAAAAAACACTTATCATTCAGTAGCTGTAAAGACATCCAGTGCTTTATAGTAACTTTGCTAACTGTCTGGCCTTAATTGTTACAGAAATGAGAACTGCAATGAGAACTACACAACTGATTTCATTTATCAGCTGTATTCTGAAGAAGGAAAAGGAGTGTTTGACTGTCGAAAAAATGTATTGGGTCATATGCAGCAGGTAAATAAAACCCTAAAGTTACAGACAAGACTAACTTTGCACAAAGTACATACACTGTTCAAGCATTTCAAACAAGTCTGACTCAAGATAAAGGAAAAACCGTGATTTTTTTGTTTGTAGGCAACTCAGAAGGTTTTTTAGGCATTTGATTTTATTGCAAACCCTTTTGAAAAATCTAGGAAAAAAAGGCATTAGATTCTTTTTGATTTTCATTTTTACTCCTCTCCTGTCTACATAAGGAAATAATTCCACTTTCTGTCTTACAATTAATTACCTTCTTCATAATACACTTACCTGCCCATCCATAATGTATCTGCCTCTTGAACCCTGGAAGAGCAGAGATTTCATTAAGAAAATCTGTGCAGAGGGATGTTTTTGTGGAAGAGACAGAAGTCAGCTGCTCCTTTGGCGTGTGTTATTTGCATTTCTTTATCTCACTAAGCAGCTTGTTAGTGGGCAAAGGGAGTTCCCTGATTTGGCTACGCTCGTCACCAAGGCTGAGATGGAGGGAAGTGCACAGTCCCCTCCATTCTTGTAAGTGAGAAGTAATATTGATTCTGTGAGAATTCTCCAGGTGCTGAACACAAATTTTAAACACCTTAGATTGATTTATGGGGTGGGGCTCTTGGTTTGCTTGTTTATTAGGTGGGGGAAATGGAAATAAGAGGTAGAGCGGGCCATTAGCAGAGATAACTGATAAAACAGACACCAATCCTGGTTTGATAAGCTAATCCAGAATTCAATTTTCACACAGGGTGGAGCACCTTCGCCATTCGATAGAAATTTCGGGACAAAAATTTCAGCAAAAGCTATGCAGTGGATCTCCAAAAAACTGAAAGAAACCTACCGGAAAGGTGCAGAAATGTTTGGTGCAGTCTCTTGTTACTGTCTTTGATTGTCTGTCAGTATGTAAGATTACTCCACTTTGCAAACATATGAATGTTTGTTAGTCAACATTCTTCTTCCCCTCTTGGTGTTTTTACTATTCGATAGTGCCTTGTTGTGCTTCATGCTGTAAGAGGATTTCCACTTGAGCGAGGTCAATAATTCAGATAGCTGTTTTATCATCCTCTTAAACAAAATAGCCAGTGTGACTGCAGGTTTTCATGCATGCAGATACTGATGCTTTTATAGTTACATCTGTTCTTTTTTGTTTCATGCTGCCTTCATGGGAGACAGAACAAGGTAATATGTCTTCTTTGGGAATTTCTGTAAAGCACCGTTTCCTAAAATCTAAGCTAAAACTGGATGCTAAAGTTCAATCCTTTTGTTGCTTAATTGCACTGTAATTTCATTGCTAATCACGAAATTTAAGCTATAAAGTGAAGATCTAACCCTATTAAAGCACTAATTTGATGTTTTATCATTCTATTAAATAATCAGCTGAAACTAAGCTACTGTAAGTTTTTGATTCAGTTTAATTACAGAAAAATGGTATTTGCTCTTATACAAAGAAAGATGCTGAATTACTTCTTTCTTTTTAGGAAAAGTGTTTGCCAATACTGATGACTCAGTTTGTTTGCTGGGAATGCGGAGACGCAACCTTGTTTTCCAACCCGTGGCTGAGCTCAAGAGTGAAACAGACTTTGTGTACGTATGCACTGCATGGTGGTAAACACCTCACCACAGCCTGCCTTGCACCACTTGAAACACTTCCCACCACACCTCACTGCTCTTGCCTTGGACCTGCATTCTCCCAGAGCCACTTGGACTGTTCGCTTCTCTCTTCCCTTTGTGCTTTTACTTCATCCTCGTTACACTTCAGTCTTATGGTGAAGTCTGGGACTCTGCTGTCCTGTTAAATAACTTTAACGTGATTGCCTTTGCCCTGATGCCTAGAATTACTATATTTCTCTTTCAGTTCAGTGGGGCAGTATTTTTGTGCCAAATTTGGTGTTATGCTTAACATCTCAGTAAGATATGTTCATTCCTTTGGGATTCTGTCCTTGATTCTCCTCCTTTTGGGTCAATGTTTACATCATCCCATCAAGGTCAGTGCCTGATCCCACGCGTATTTCACGTCCCTGTTTTCCCCCCCCAGACACAGGATTCCCAAGGAGCAGTGGTGGCTGAAGCTGCGACCGCTGATGAAGATCCTGGCCAAGTACAAGACCAGCTACGATGTGTCAGACTCAGGCCAGCTGGAACATGTGGCCATGCTCCCAAAGGAGGCTGAGACTGGAACCATCTGAACACACACCACATTTAGATTGTCATAGATGCACATTGTGAGTAACAATGCTTTAGAATCGTTACAGCTTTGTTTTGTAACATTTAAATTATTGTTCCAGCACTTTATGTGAAACAAGACGTTCAGTTGTCACACAGATTTTGTCCTGTTTGTGTGTTACGTTTGAAACAAACCCTTGCATCTAATGGAAAACACCAGTTATTGATACTGCCCTTTAACAAGCAAGTGCAACCACCGTTCTATGCACTCCGTAAGTTACTCATCTACTGCACTTTGTTTCAGAGTACTTACACCCCAGAAAATAAGTGTAGATGGCTAGTTTTTGTGTTGAGTTACAGGATGTGCTTAATGTTTCTGAAGTGAAATAAATACTGTTGCAAACATTCCATGTGTGTTCGCTTGCTTTTAAACAACTGGCGGAATAGTAGTTAAAGGATTCTCTATACAAACCAGTGAAGGAAAAAAGAAACATCCCTTTTCCTTCCCTAACCCTGCAGGAAGTAGTCAGTCACACCAGGGCAAGTGTTTTTCATTGCTGATTCACGATTAGCCTAGGAGTTGGGATCCTTTCTCCTTGTACAGGAATGGTAAAACTAGTTCTTGGATTTGGGAATGGGGAGGAGCAGCTTTAGCAACCTGAGATTCAGAAGGGTGGACCCTGGCCCTTGCTTCATGTTTCCTTTTTCTCAGAGCTTTTTTAAGATTATAAACTCTCCCCCGCCCCGGAACAAAAAGGGTAATGAGAGGCTGACAAACAGCCAAAAATGTCTTCTCGTGCCAGTCTTATGTTAACTGGACTGTGACAAGATAAAGTAATGGCATAGCAAAATCTGACTGGATGTTGGTCAAACTGTCAAGCTAAACTGAGCTTTATCTAAAACACACTCCCTAAGTGACTGGGGATTCACACCCTGCGCTGCACTCTCAGCTTGGAGGAATGTACTGTCACACACTGCTCAGGCTGGAGGTGGCTTATGCAAAGGCAGCTGGAATTACCACACCACAAAATGAAATCTGTCAGGATGAGAGACAGTTCTTTATATATCCAACAGCAGACATGATTTCAAACAAAACACCGTTTAAAACTAGAGTTTTACATATACAAAAATATTTCATTTATATAGTATTCATATATACTTGGTTGGAGCAGTGAGGCTTCAGTAAAAGAAGGTCTGTCTTTGCCATGCAGAGCTTGTAATTCTTGCTCTCAAATACTGTATGGTTAGAAAATTTTTCACATCGTTATTTCGAGAAGGGGTGCTTCTAACTCATTTGGTGAACATTGTTAAAAAACAGCAATGAATATTTCAGCTGGACCATAGCACTTCTAAAAGTTACTAAAATACCCCTAATGCTGTAGTCACACAGATGGGCTTGTTTTCTGCGGATGTTCAGCTGCAAAGTCATCGTTTGACCCATGAGGGATCTTTGGTGATATCTGCATTTTCTGGGCCAAGTACAGCTTGACCACGAGTGCTCTTCCCAACTGCAAGGTACCTTGAAAAAAAAAAAAGGAAAAAAACCCATAAACAAGTGAGAAGCTGCTACATTCAGTAAATCACAGCTCAGCTACACAAGTTAAAAATACTCCCAACCCACAAAGAGCGTCCTTTGCTACACACAACTTGTGTTTTGCCCAGTCATCACAACAGTCTCTCCTTAACCCTGTATTTGGCCATACTGGACTTCTTACATTTACAGTGGAATTCAGAACTCAGAATGCTACAAGTGGGGTAGAACCAGCTCACATAGTGAGTGTACTCATGCTCCAGACAGTTTCTGGACCTTTCAAAAGTAAATCAAACCCAACCTCCCACAAATTCAGAGTGTAGGAGGGAGTTACATCTGCTAAACATGCAATAAGCAGGATATAATTAACATACCCTTTTCCTTGTTACAGAAGAAAATACTGAAAGTAATATGAAAGGCCAAGGGAAGAAATCCAGCTACTTAAATATGACAACTGAGCACAGGCTTACTTGTTTGATACATTAACCAGGTTATCACTGTTGACAGCAAAAAGTTGTTCTCTGTGCAACTGCTTCATTTCATCTGAAATCCCATACAAGAAATGACCCATTCCTAGGAAAAACAAAATAAAACCATACACTGCACTGGTGCACTGAAATCTGTCCCAGCGACAGGCAGGAATGAGAGCAAACTACAGTAGGAATATGTGCTGGAAAGGACTAGAGACAGGCTACCATCAAACCATTGTTCTGAGAGAATATTCACCTGAATCAAGCATTGTAAGTTAAAACCAGGGTGAGGAAGTAACTGTGTCCTATTTAGGAAAAAAACACTTTATTTTGGAAAATGATTTAGTTAGTCAAAAATCTGAACAGAATGGTGGTTCAGGAAACTTAGACATAATTCATTCTGAAGAGTATCAGTTCTAACAACTTTTTAAACAAACTATTTCATGAACCTTCTATTTTTAGAACTTTTTAAAATTTTTAATTGTGATATATGTGCAATGTGAAGGTTTGATCACCTTTTTGTACTACACACAGAAATCTGCATACAAATGCTTAAATGCTTTTCTTGAAATACTTGCCCTACAGCGTTATAATACTAAAATTAACATTATGGCTCCTTGAACAACCAGAGAACTTCAAAATAGTAACAGAAAAGCTTTTTGTCAGGAAAATAAAGGTAGCTGGGAGGACCTGGGTCAACTAGTCCAACCTCCTGCCCAAGGCAGGGCTGACTTCCCAGCCAGGTAAGGTTTTCACATCCATATGCAGGGCCCAGTGACTCAAAAGCACGAAGGGAGAGGTTCCTTGCACCAGTTCCCAGGCCTCTGGAACAGCTCTCCTATTCAGTGCTCTGTTAAGATCTGTGTTCAAATACCAAAGAATGTTTGTCATCCCTCAGACACCAACACCCAGTGTGCAGGCACTGCACTCGTGTGCACCTCACACCAATTGCTTTGTAATTGCCCAGACCAAAACCAGATTCTGTCAGATAAAAGTCAGCTTAATTGGAAGTGTTCTTGTTTTAAAAGTTAGTGTTAATAAAAACACATTTTAAAATAATGCTTATCTTAACCTTGTAATTCCTTTGTGTATAGGAAGGAAACGTATTTATCAGGGCAAGTTTTGGATTGAAATTCAGCTGAGAACGAGGGAGGGAGAGAAGTGAAGAAAGCAAAGCTACATATCAGTAAACTGAAAAGATGTGAAGATACTACCAAGGCATCATGACTGTGCAGATCTGCAAAGAAGATAACACCCTCCACCCCAGCAGACTGACTTCTGTGCTTCAGCTTCTTCAGAGAACATATGCACAAAAGACTAGTGACATTCACAGTCAATATGCCTGCTTGGGTTAGGAAAATAATCCCTCAGCTCTTTTTGAATTAGAGGACCAGTATTTCTTTTCATTTGTCTGCATTTAATGCTTTCCAAGCCTAAAGTAACTTCCTCAATCTACCTCCACCTGATGCAGAGGGGCAGCATGAACACGAAACTTCAGCAGAGCCTGAGTGCATGAGGTGCTTCTGAAAGGGGGCAACAGGAACCAACTGATTCACTGAAACTGCCATCATCTATCATCTGCCAAACACAAATTTTATCATCTGACACAGTTTGGCAAACTATTTTCTTCCTTTTAAACCTAAACTATGAAGTAAATAAACACTGACAGCCCTGGGAGAATAATGAGAATGTACCTTTATCTGAAGGAGCTATTGGTGCATCCACAGCAGCAAACACTGCTAATTTAGCTTCATCAATATCTTGCTGTGTGAATTCTCCAGATTTGGCCCATTCGACTGCTTTTTCAAATGTTTTCAAAGTGGCTAATGAATTTGGGTCTCTTACGGAGAAAAAGAAAACATAAAAATTAATTACTTCAGTCTTACAAAATGAGAAACTAAAATTCCTTTGTTCTCACTTCGTTTATAATTTACTATGCATCATACAAACATACATGGGGAAAAACAAATTATAGATTTTCATAAAATTTTATAAATTTTATAAAATTTTCCTTTTTTTTGTACAAGAAGAGGTTGGGGGTTTGGTTTTCTATTTCTTTTGCAGAAGAAAATAGTGTTACAAACCAAGCAGATTTGGAATTTTAGATGCACAGGTGCAGAAGGTTCAGCTGCCTAGAAGTAGTTCCAGGATGGTGTAGAGAGAAGTGGTGTAATAAAAACAGGTCAGGTAAGCCAGCACTGTTCCCAGTGGGTTCAGAAAGCACCACTGCCACCACTGCCCACACCAGGAGTATTTATGATATGCCCTATCTCCTCTCAGTTGCTTTTCTTGCCACACCTGTTTTTACTCTCTGTAAAACAGGTGCCACAGGTTAACTACTACTGGCAAGTTAAGGACTATTGCCAGGACAAGTCCTACCATGTTGAAGCTTCAACAGAGATTCCAGGCTGCTCAAACCTCAGTTAGGAATCCTGACCAAGCCCTGTGCCAGGCTGCCTTCGGGCTGGGAAAACAACTGAAGCCAGGACTCCATCCACACAACATTTCTACTGGGGATTACAACTATAATACCTCCAGCTCAAATTCCATCTAAAAGCGCCTTGGTAAGCCAAATACGAGGTAACTGTCCTGGACTGGCAAAAAAGAGGAATAGAAAAGAAGGAGCAAGCAGTTCTAGCTCATCACCAGCAATGCTTTCTGCTGAATCTCTGATGATTTCAGCCAGTCGCTGAAGGCAGCTGCGTATTTTCAAACTCAGGAACTCAGGGAACATCACCATTCTACTTCATGGTCTCAAATTTACAGCAGTCTTGAATTTCCTTTTTTAGGGCTTCCTTAACCCAGAAATAAAGTGAAAGCCAGTTTTAAATAAATCTGATACTGAGACAGTAAATACCAAAGTGCAGAGGTGCAGCAGTGGTTGCTACCAGCAGAGATAAATTAAGCTTTCCCAAGGACACTAACAAGAGAAAGCAAGGATGCGTTTATTAGGCAATCTAACTTCATCAGCACCGAATCACTTAATTTCATCCCTTTTATTTCTCTTCTTGAAAGACTACTACAATGAAATCTAAAGTAAGACACAGTCGAATGCAATCAGTGGTCCCCTCAGCCATCAAGAGGAAAGAACAAACCCACTGTTACCTGTAGGAGTAGAATGTAAATATGCCGTTGTGACTAAGTTTAGCACCTCCACCGTAAGCCCCTCCTTTCTCTCTGATTTCTGTGTGTAGGAACTTCGCTGTCATCAACCGTGCCAGAATTCGAAGACTGGAATGAGAGAAGCAGCAAAGACGTGAAGTGAGCAACAGTCATAGTCTCAACTGCCTCTAGAGCTCACCCAGATCCCCATTTGCAATGCACTGCTTCTTGTAACCTGTGACAGTCACAACAGCAATACTCAGTGTTTAATAACAGCTGAATCACCACAGGAGTGGCACTAAAGTGCGTTTGCATGCAATAGGATTCTTCACTCAGAACACATCCAAGTAGGCAGGGCTGTTTATTCCAAGGTAGGGAATAGCAGCTCCTCATTACTTAATCTCAGCATTTACAGGGCTTCTCTGGGCCCAGCCATGCAACAGTTGCTTCGTAAAGATTTTCTGACAAATGCACTGCAAATTATTTTCTATCAACATTCCATTTTCTGCAGTCAGCCCAACTCTTTCCATGTTGTTTTATGCTGTACAGTGCACAGAGAAGCTCCCTGATGTTCTGCTTCCCACCTGGCATAGTCTGCAGCCGTGTAGGGAACTGTTCGAATGCATTCCCCGATATAGTTCACTGGAAAGGGAAGTACAAAATGGGTCTTCATCTGGCATGGCTTGAAAGTAGGATCCTAGGAGAAGAACACATTATTGTCACAGTTAGTAGAGGAGACAATTTATCCATCTGAGAACTCTCACTCTGAGAACTAGGAAATTCTGCCAAACATACAGACACACCAACGCTAAAGGTGCCACTTCTCCTACCTGGCAACCAGTGACATTTTGCTTGCGCCTGTATCAGCAATCCAGTACAAAGAATTGCCTTGGAAAACTACAGGAGAGGGACACCATACATCAGCTACCCATCCTTGCACACCCACTTCTCAGTGCTATGTATTTTAAATCACTACCAAGGAGTCTGGATTTGGCCCTGGATTTACTTTGATTGAAACACGTGTTCGTATCTCTCCACTTGTGTCACACATATACATGGTCACCACATCGTATCCCAATCCAGCCACTAAATTCTAGACACTGAAAACAGACTCAGAAACTGTAACCCACAAAAAAAGTAAACTATTTATGATAGCAGCTGTAGTATAAATTCCTGCTCAAACATCCTCTGCAATACTCAATTCTTCCTTACAACCCCACTTCCAAACCTGCAGTCCTCTTCATGTCTCTGTGTCTCTGCAGAGCTCGTTCTTTCACACACACATCTGCTTGTGTGCTCACTTAAGCATGAGCAGACCTTTACACACCTCCAGTGCCGCTGCTTCAGAACTCCCCATCCCTTCGTAAATTCAGAAACTCCATCCCCAGCCCCTCACACAACTCTGGCTGGGTGAGCCAAGCAGAGCAGGGTATTTACAGCACTGATCAGCAGGCAAGACCTGGGCTGAGCTCTCTCTGCCCCTCTCTTCTGTAAGGACAGCTCATGGTATACTTTTCTCTCCTGTAGCCAAATACAGATCTTCATTTTCACTAATTCTCTTCTGTCAGGTGTCATTCACATTCAGAATCATTTAGAGATGAGACCAAGGAAAGGAAGAGACTAACAAAGTGATTAAGTCTGACTGTCAGTTGTGGAACTGAAGAGCATGAATTGTGTTTCAGTGCTGTGCTTCTGTAACAGTTTAGGATGAACCATTACATCAGTAACAGCCCTGTGATACCAATACCCCCCCACCAATAATGTACTTACATTAACTAATTTCCTTGTGATCTGCAAACCAGTAACCATTTCACTTCCCACAGGTTTCACTTCTGAAGATTTCTACAAGAGAGCCAGTCCTCATATTAAAAGATGATTTAACAATTTAGACCAAGGCTACTACAGATGCAACCCCTTCCACTCAAACTCTTTTAAAGGCAATCATCAAACCATGCATTCATGCATACATATGCTACAAACATAAGCAAGGTACTCAATCACTTCTTTTTATTTCCTACACAAATCCCAAATTAACTTTCTTCCAAGAGTAATCTGGCACTGAGACCTCAAGACCCAGAGGAAATGAGGCCCATAAAGTTACAAACTATCATTTCACTCACGGGTAGGGAACTGGGAGCTTATTCTAGCCTCATCAGAAATTAACACAGATCTGCATAGCGACAGAGCAAATCCTTTGTCAGCTCCACTGAACCAGGCATATTTTGTGCCAAATGTCCTGAACACCCTGATCACAAAACAAATTCCCATGCAACTGAGGAACTGCACATCATGCCCTATTTGCTTTTGGCCAACATTTCAAGTAAAGCTCAGCTAAAAAGGAAGTTACAGTTTTATGCAACAGGGGAAGGAAGAAAATCTTTTTCCACATCCCACGCCAAAGCAGTAACCCCAGGGTAAAGCTTAACAGTTGATCTACAGCATTTCCATTGTCCCCTGTATTGCAGTGAAGACACTCCATGGCAAAACAGAGCAGATGAGCACAGATGACTGACAGATTTCTTCAGACATCTTTGTACAGACACATATCTGAGTTCCCCCTTCTGATGGCACAATGGCATTGACATGATCGAGCCAACTGTTTGATGCCCTAATCACAAGTGACAATTTCTCACCTCAATCACATGGGGACGAACAGGTTTTCGCTCTTTCTTACTTCTTGCTATGCCCTTTAGAAATTTCTCTACTTCTTTAGATGCTTCCAGTATCTGCTGAGGTGCTGCATTCACCGAACATCTGTCAAAAATATGTATCAAGTTTTTAAATATGGTTTTGTGTTTTCAGAGAGTCTTTTATAATTTGTACCACTTTGTCTTTCCAAACATTTTCTATTAAATCATCAGAATGTTAGGTCAGCAATCTCAGGTAATCATTAACAGAAAGAAAAGCAAATACCCAATCTAGCATCTGATGTGGGGAAAAAAAAAAAATTAACAGTCCAATTGCTATTCTTTTGCTTGACCCACAACATTTTCAGACCAAAAGCTGAGCAGTAGCTGTCAAACCACTTCTGTGCGCAAGACATGACTAGGTCAGTTTTGCAAATAAAAACGTCTCTGAAGGGAAAATAATGCCCTCTGTATCCTCTCTGTACAGGCAGCCCTACCATGGCTTTGAACAGTACAGATATTTACATAATTTCATTTAGCATTTCACGCTTTAAAAACCAAGGTTTTGCAACTTCTGTCTCTTCAAACAGACCATTTATGGAACCAATGCATCTGACATTAAACACCTTAATGTGCTCTCTCTACTTTTTCCAATATACGCATAAAGCAGGTTTCAGAACGTCACTGCTTTCCTTTTAGGAGCAAAACAAAAATCCAAACCAAACTATATTAATCTGTTACAACACATATAACTGTATATAACGGTATTTGTCTAATGGGCACTTTGAAGGGGCGAAAGGCAGATTTTTGACTATTTCTGTAAAATTGCACAGGTCACTTACAAGCCCTGGGTACAACAGTTACCTATGAAATTTGCTGTAAGTCTCTCATACCATTTAAAAACTGAACAAAATGAGCTACCACAGCTACCACTCTGTAAGCAAGGGGAACTTAAATAACATTTCTGTAGTTTTTCCACAGACATCCCATTTCACAAAACCCCAGTACACTATGAGGTGCACTGAGAAAAGCACATTCACAGGCCATGGTCTCTCTGTAAAAAAAATGCCCCTTTTCTTTTTAGCTGGAACTCACCTGATGTTGTCACTATTTAATAAATACTTCTTAATGCGCGGTAGTTTGCGTAGTATTGGTTTAATATCAGACATTTCTGCTATTCTCTTCATCAGCTTCACCTGTGCAGGAAGGGAAGGCAGAAACACCACAGATTAAATCAACAGGAAGAATTAACCAGCCTGTAGCTCCATAGTCAAGGATTTGGGCCTTGCTGAAGGGCATTATTAACTTCTCACCTGATCCATCCCACTGAACATTTCCTGCAGCTCTCCAGAAGGTGTAAGGTTTTTGCTGGCTCTAATAGAGGCATATAAATGCCCACAATCTGGAATGCCATTTGACAGCTCCTGGGCAGTCTTCTTAACCAGCACTCTGAAATGTTCTTCCTCCTCAAATCTTGGGCTGAAAAAGAATAGAAGCAGGTCTCATGCAAAAGGACACCAATGAAATTTATTATCCTGGATCATTCACCATCCCAAGTTCAACAACGTGCTTTTAAACTGCTGGTTTTCCATTTAATCCACTATATAGTCATGCTCTTGATGCAATACATAAGTTTAGAAAGACATTAGAGACAGAATTATGAAAATAAATCCAAAAGTAGGATCTCTAAAACCAGGAGAATGGTTGGGGGAAGAGTGAAAAAGAGAACCCCAAAACACATGCAAACCCACAAACAAACAAAACCCAATGTACTGTACTTGTTAAATATTTCACTCCATAAATGCATCATGTCTGGCAGATTTCTATCCAAGCACAGAGATGAAAAGAGGGCACCCTGAAGGAAAAAATAAACAAAACACAAAAAACCCTTCACACAAGACAACCAAAGCAATGGCCCAAGAAATGCACAGTAACTTTTCATGGAAGTGATGCAATGATGCCAACCTAATGCTACACACCACAAAATCACTCTAATGCAGGCTGTGCTACTGAAATCAGAGCAGATGTGAAATGTGACTGCTCTTCTAGCAAAGCAAGCCTGGCGATTCCTCAATTCCTTCTCCTCAACAGCAAGCAGCAGTTCAGAAACAAAATTTCCCATTTTTTCCCATTAAGTACAAGTTCTGCTCTGGTGTGCACCTTTCTGCAAGGGAATCCCCCTAATTTAACTCCAGGATCCACAGGGAGCAGACCCCCAGGACGTTTGAAAAAATCTCAAGAAATATGGCCAGAACTGTTATGCCCAACCCATAGATTTAATGATGCTGCAAACAGTGACATAACATTGACAGCAATCTCTGTGTGTAACACCACACCATTCTGTCCCCCACCCTCTGCTTCCAAAATATTTTGGAGCACTCAAAAATACGGTGACAGATGCTAGTGAAGCACTGCCTTAGGCAGAACACCCACAACAAGCACTCCCCTTAACACAAAGTACGAAGTTACTATAATTATCTGATTTATATCTTACCAAAAAGGCAGGAGTTCTTTCATACACAAAGTTTTCAATGCACATTAGCTTGACCCTCCCCCGGGAAGCCCTGACTGACCCTTAACTACACAACTGTTACAGCAAGTGTAACATCTGCAAGGTTATGATTAATTTACCTGTTCATACACATCCAGGTGTGAATCATCTGGAATGATATGTGGGCTGACAGACATACCACCTGTTTTTAGTTCTATTTTCTGGGCTTGTTCCCTGTAATCAAGGGCTCCACATCCCATCCTGTGAAAAACAAGAGATTTGTTCCCCTTTTCAGTGCCTGCCAAAACCAAAATTGATGTCGTATTTTGTAAAGTAGTCTGTTTAGGACAATACTAATTTAGCAACTAAACAATTTGGGCCATTATCAAGCAAACATAATACTTCATGCCTTATAAATGCTTTCCACCACGCTTTTCAATTAAAGCATCCTGCTGATTTAAAATGCTGTATTAAAAAGCATGCTTTACATGCAGGCTTGCTACCAATATCCGTATGAACTACATTAACAACATCACGTGAGCTGTTCTCATCAATAAAAAGAACATATTCCTCCAAGTTCAGGTTACTTGTTCTGCTCTTTGCTCCTCTTTCCTCTGTGATGGAGTTATTGTTTCTGTCCCCACATGGCGAAACTGTGCCAGAAGTCTGTTCAAGTGAAAACTTTAATCTCTGCTAGGCTATTTTTCATTTATACAAATTTTTGGATCTGTTGAGGGAACACTCGCGTTGACACTGGACAAAAAGGTAATGAAGGAAGTGATGGAGAAAGGTAAACAATCTGGCAACTCTGGGGAATAAAGAAGACAATTTTCTGCAGGAAACCAACTCATCAGCATTTCCGTTTTTTAGTAAGAACAGATGCTGGGAATTATTAAAGGCAATATTAGTATTTTGGCAACCTGTATTACAGCCTGTTGCTTCAGCTTGTAAGAAAGTAAACCTCTCACTTGGTAATGACGTTGCAGAAGAGTGGCACATATGGTTTGAGCTCCTCAGGAAGCGTATTCAAGCTGGAAACAGCTCGGAAATAAACCACCCCATTGGTTGGCTGAGCACAGTACTGGACAGGAATTTCATCAGCTAGGGATAAAAAAACAAAAGCAAAGAATAACCAGCAGCTGCCTACTACAAACACACAAAAGCAAAATGATTTCTTACAAGAACTTCCCACTAAGATTAATTTTCTGTTGGTGTTTCAGAGGCACTTCTTGTTTAAATTCTGCACATTACACGGAATGCTGGACCAAAAGGGTTTTATTGTTTCTCCCCATGGTAAGGTAATGGACACCTGGACAATTTGAAAAGAGAATTCTTCTAACAGAGGTCATATTTTAGAGGTAACATTCAAACGAAAAAAGTAGTAATTTGTTTCTGAACAAGTCAAGAAGTTTTTCCCTCTTATTTTTGCCTTCATCACTTCAAAAGGTGAGGAAAGCAGCTTCTTGCACTGTACGCTCTTCCTAAGCTAGGCCATTAGAATATAAATGTTAGAATTTTCACAAAACCAGGTCATTTTTTGCATCAAAAGTACACAGTCTTGATACCTGTTGGTAATTTTAAAAGAAAAATGTCTGCCAGAAATATACTACAGAACAGTATTTACCTGCAAAATTTTGACAGAGCTAACACAGTAACAGACAGAGTAACATAATTCAGATCTACCATCTCCTATCAATCCATGGGGAAACCCCTAGGAAAGCAGGGAAAAACTTGCACTGAAGTTATGAGGAATGACAGTAAATAATTTTTTTCCCCCAAGGCTCCTGTATATAATATTCTGTAAAAAATGGGTAGGGAGAGACTGCAGTAAGGAAGGCTCGCTGCACCAGCTGCCAAGAGTTCTGCAACCTAGGTAAGCCTTCGGAAAGTGGGGAGATTGCTCAAGAGCACTGAGTGTGCCTCCCAGAGACACCTCTGACTGCAGGGCAAGGTGGAAGCGTGCCTGCGGCAGGGAGCTGCCATCAGGAGCTCCTGCCAGCCCCGGGAAGGCCGGGAAGCTGCTCCATGTTGCCCCTCACAAGCGACGGCTCAGCAGATCCACGGCCGTGTCTGCCCAGAGGGGCGGGGCTGGGCTGGAGGAAAAGGAGCACAGCTATGGGCCACAAAGCCAGACCATGTGCTGGCTACGGGGCCACAGCTGGGCCAGCAGCCAGGGAACAACTCAACAGCGCTGCTCTTTGGGACACGAGACAGTGGTGTCACCAACCTGTGAGCGCTGTCTCCAGGACCGTGAAGGGGATTTTGGGCTCGATGTCAGATACTTTTAAAGCTGGGAGACAAGAGATATCCTGAGGTGTGCTTTGAAGAGCAATTAATTCCAAACCTAGTAAGGAGAGAATATCAAATTGACATTTTCAGCTTGTAGTGAAAGTTTTGTCAAAACCTAAAACCTACTGAGATGATGAAGACCATAAAAAGTCAAGAGTCAAGTCTGGAGTCTTTTACCCACAATTTTTCAAATATTCTACTAAAGCAAATTATGCAGATCATCATGTATCAACAGCAAACAGAACTCTCTTATTCAATTCTCTTTCCAATCCCCTCTTCACAACCTGTTTACAGGAACATGTAATTGAATCTTTGAAGAAGTGACACCTATCTGTCCTGTCACTCAGTTCTGCAAGCATCGACCCAAACCTAGCAGATAAGAAGCTTCTTTCTAACCCAGTCTGCTCCACTTCTTACTCAAGTGCTCTGTCAGAACACTGATGCAGCTAAATTGTTGTGATTACTTTCACATTTCAGCCTTTCAGATACTAGCTGGTCACCTCTGAATACTCTCCAATTTGTCTCTGTGGGTAGAAAGCCTCCTCTGATTTCGTGCTCCCCTATCTCCTGTCACACACCAAAGCTTCAGAAGATGAATGCCACATTTTTGGAGGATTTCTGTTGCTAGATACTGCTTTAAAAAAATTAGATGACTGCCCACAGTTTTCAAGTGTAAGTTATTCTCCAGAATAAGTTAAACACAGCATTACTTTCATAGTTGGCTTTTTAACCAGAAAATGTAAGAAATATAAGTAGAAAATAGAAGTTTTACAGGAGCATACTCGTAAATTTACAGCTTCAAGGTACATGATGCTACTCTAAGTATCTGAAGGGAGGGTGCCAAGAGGATGGGCCAGGCTCTGCTTGGTGCTGCTGAGCAAAAGGACAGAAACTGATGCACAAAAAAGTTCCAGCTGAAGAACTTTCACTGTGCAGTGACCAAGCACTAGAACAGATTGTCCAGAGAGGCTGTAGAGTCTTCCTCACTGGAGATATTCCAGAACCCTCCGGATGCAATCCTGTGCCACATGCTCTAGGATGTCCCTGCCTGAGCAGGGAGGTTGGCCCAGATGACCCACTGTGGTCCCTTCCAATCTGACCCACTCTGGGATTCTCTGAATTCATCTTCCACTTAGTGCAAGTTAACATGGGAAAGAATAAGCAGAATGATATTTTAAAACTACTTCCTTTCTTCTGCCCTAATGAAGACATCGATCATTTTATTTTTGAGTGTTAAAACTAATGGAATATACCAACCGTTCACTGTAGTGTAAGCACTGCACTGCATGGCCCTGTAACACATGTACACAAATTTTCAATTAAAAAATCCCATCCCTTCCAGAGCAAATGCTGGAGAGTGCCTGAGAATTTAAGATATTCTACAGAACAGCAGCTAAAAAACTGTTATACAAATAAAAATGTGAAAAAGCAAGTTAACCTTTTTCAAAGATTTGGGTTTTTTCTTGTTCAGAAAGTGCATTGACCTTTTCTTCCAGCTTTTCTGCTTCCATTTTAGCTTGTTTATCATGGTAGTCTTCCTCTGCACTCATTGACAGAGTCAATTTGTGTGGGTTATCCTGCAGAAATATATCCCAAAACAAAGCATAATTAATTCTGAGGGCAACTTCCTTGCCTCAGATTATTGCTCCATCAGCAGTAGATGAAACAGCCTGTGCATCATTTGGCTTGCACGTTATCAAAAGTATCCCAACCACACAGACTGAATCCTTGGTTTCATACAGGAGAAGCTGCTGCATGGGTGGGGAAGAGGCAGCTCACCACAAGAACAAGCACCAACAGCCTTCTGCAAAGTTTCAGTCTGGAGTCAGAATCCCTCAACAGCACACAGTACTCATTAGTTTAATTAAATCAAGGTTAAACAACTGTACATAACACTACAGAGCTACATGCTGTCAGTTTTATCTGGAGAGTGTCTTAGATGGGCAATTTTGTTAAATCCAGGAGGGTTTGATTAACACCTCTTTCAACCTGCCCAAGCTTGAGCGCACAGAGATCCCATATGACGTAAAATGTGCATGCCTTATCCTGCTCAGAAATGCTTTACACGTCAGCCTTGCTGCCACAGAACTCCAGGCATTATGCAAGAGTCACAACTGCTAGTGAACTCTTGTTTATACCAGACTCTGGAATTTCAGTATCAAAATGACTCAAGCAGCTTCCATTTTCCTTAATAGGAAAGGGAGGCCAGTCAAAAGACAGTGATCTGAAAAACTGTCCATTTCAATGTAGGAGTCAAACAGCAACACCTGCCACTGACAGACACCACTAACATTTGAGACAATGTTATCAGATTATGTTTTATGAGTTTATCTCCCCCATGCCTGTGTGAAAAGACTACAGAAACCTGAATGCAGAGTTAAAGAGGGAAATGCAAAATTAACCAGCCATAGTAAAACGGACAGGATGAATGGCATTCTCCCCCTTGCTCCCTGCCTGCCTGCTTCAGTAATTTCCCAGCACAAGGTACAACAGTGCATAATCTTATGATGTAAGAACATCCAACTATTCTCATCATTTCTTACCGGGTCATGCCTTTGCCTCAGCCTCCTCAACAGAACTGTACAGCAAAGAAAATTCACAAAAATACTGCACCTGCATTTCTTCCCTACAGAATCCAAAACTTTAATAGCTCCCTACTAACCTCCAGAAACTAGCAATGCCCTTAGGAAAACTGATTTGAATTGATGCCACTGTTTCTTGTTGCTTTTGAGTATATTAGAACCAAGATTTACCCCAATCAGGGTGGCAGTTACTTGTAATAAATCTGCCTTTCAAAACAACTTGTTTAAGTTGATTAGGAAAAAAAAAAACCAAACAAAAATCCACCAAAAAAGCAAACAAAACAAAGCCAACAAAACAAACAAAAGTCACAAAAACTCCACACCACTTTTGCATTGCTATCACTGGATTTTTTTTCTGGCATTAACTAATTCAGGGCTTCAGAACTATTCAGTGTTGTAATCCCTTTACTGGTTATTTTTTATTTCTACAAAAACTCCAGAAGAACATATGGAGAGGAAAACAAGAAGAAGAGCAGAAAGTAACTGGCACTGACAGCAAAATTCAGACAGCAGTTCAATGAACACGAGGAGAACCAAGACAATCTCACTTGTAACCAAACCCTTTTCAAGGAAAAGGAGATATACCTTGCTATGTCAATACTAAAGAACACATAACTAGGTCCATAATTCTCTGTTCACATGTGAACATCTCATCAGGAAACACTCACGTGCATCAGGAATCATAGTTTTGTAAAATATTAGCATTTTATTAGTTTTCTATTTGGTGTGGTTCCAAATGACCAACTAGATTTTTTTTTCCACTTTGAAAAGTTTTCACTTAAACCATTTACAATTAACATACTTCATTCAAATGTGCTGCTGTTCAATCTACACCTAGAAACAGGCAATATGGTGATAAAAAATTAGTCTTCAGTTTAACTTCAAATACAAAACTGTGTTTTAAAAATTAATACAAGATAACTTTCCGTAGGTTTGCCCACCTTGAAGTATGTTTTAACTTTTTCCTGAAGAAATCTGGGATTTTCTTTAAGACACTGCCTGAACCGAGAGACTTTATCTGCAATCTTCAGAAGCTCCACTGGATCCCCATCTTGATTCCAACACGATGCTATGTACTGAAGCAGAAAGAATAACCAGGTAAGCAGGACAACCCGTCTGCATTTCTATAACTGACACCATCTGTGTTAAAAAAACCACCTTATCACTTATACTTGAATAGCAGACACAGAATGAGTAGTGCTAATGTAGCTGTAAGGGGGGAAAAATACTGTTCAGATTAAGGTTCTATTCCAGCATCTCCTGTGTCCTGTTCTCTCCATTCTCGCCTCTAATTTCATCATACCAAACCACCTTTTTTTTTATCATTACTCTTTTTTTTTTGCATTAAGTGTGTATATCTGGAAATATACCGTAGTATTCTTTACTCTCTCACATTTAAAATTTATTTTTCAGCTAAAGAAAGAAGGAAAACAGAAACAGGTGGTAGAAACAAAGCAGTACATACATACTACGGTGTTGTATCAGCTAGATGAAATGAGTTATAGGAAAGTGACTCAAACATGTGAAGAATGTAAAATAGATGGGACTCTGAAGAAAGAAAATACTAAATAACCAGAAATATCCCCAGGACATTTCTTTTATTCTCTAATTTGAGACTATCCAGTTTGCTCAAGTTGCTATCATAAGTTCTCCAAAAACACAAGTGTAAGATAACAAAAGCTTCTCCATTTCTACTCTGTGTGATGGGGAAAACAACAAAACCAAAGCAAAGTACAAAAATCCCAAGACATATGAAAAAAAAGAGCCTCTAACTGTCAAATCCACCTTCTCTTTTCTTACCTCTTTAATTACAAGCAGGTATCATAAGCCTTCAGCATTTTTTAGTAATAACTAGTTTTATCTATTCTGTGGTGATTCCCTAATATGATACAAAGCATAATATTCTTTCATACCATGCTTGAGTTAATTCCCTTGAAATACAAGTAGTCACTCTTTATTTAAGGCTTCTGTGGGGTCATTACAACAATTCAGTGCTGGTTCTCAGTAGGCAACTTAAAAAGTTTAACCACACATCTAAGAGCCTTGTCCAAGCAGTTCCTGAACACTGACAGGCTTGGGACCATGACCACGTCCTTGGTGTCATGGTTCATCCCTGGCTGGCAGCTCAGCTCCACACAGCCACTCACTCCCTGCCCTCACAGCAGGATGCAGGGGGAGGATCAGAAGGGTCAAAGTAAAGGACCTCGTGTTGAAATAAATGCAGTTTAACAGGTAAAGCTAAAGCTGTGTGCAAGCAGAGCAAACCAAGGAACTCATTCCCTGCTTCCCATAGGTAGGCAGACATTCACCATCCCCAGGACAGCAGGGCTCCATCACACGTAATGGTGACTTGGGAAGACAAACCCCATCACTCCAAACATCCCCTCTCTTCTTCCCTCAGCTCTTACTGCTGAGTATGGTGTGGGACATCCCTTCCGTCATCTGGGGTCAGCTGTCCCCTGGTGTCTCCTCCCAGCTCCTTGTCCATTTCCAGCCTCCTCGATGGTGGGGTGGGGTGAGGTGAGAAGCAGAGGAGGACTCGACACTGTGCCAACACTGAGCAGTAATGAAAACACCCCTGTGTTATCAGCACAAACCGGGAACACAGCCCCCTTCCAGCCACTGGGAAGAGATCTAACGCTATCCCAGCCACCTGGGAGAGCTCGTTCCAATGTTTGACCACCCTCTCATGAACAGCTTTTTCCTAATATCAAAACTGATGTCACCTCTCTTGACTTTCACAGGACCTTTGACAATCCCACACATCTTTCATCACTAGACTGGAGAGATACGGGTTTGATGGATGGACTGTTGGATGGATAAGGAATTGGGTGGACAGTGAAATGCAAGCAGTTGCATTCCAATGGCCGGCATCCAAAGGGAGATCAGTAACAAGTGCTGTCTGTCCCCTCAGGGGTCTGTATTGGGTCCAACACTGTTCAACATCTTTATTAATTACATAGCTAGTGGCACTGAGGGCACACTCAGCAGGTGTGCAGGTGACACCAAGCTGAGACATGTGGTAGACACTGTGAAGGGAAGAGATGCCATCCAGAGGGACCTGGACAGGCTTGAGGAGTGCACCCACATGATCATCATGAAGTTCAACAGGACCAAGTGCAAGGTCCTGCACCGGGGCTGGGGCAATGAACAATAACCAGTACAAACTGCGTGGTTTAAGGTTTGAAAGCAGACCTGCAGAGAAGGGCTTGGGGATACTGGTAGATTAGAAATTGGAAATGAGACCACAACGTGTGATCTCAGCCCAGAGAGCTGATTGTATCCTGGGATGCACCAAAAGAATCAGGGCCAGCAGGGCAAGGGAGGTGGTTGTGCCCCTCTATTCCACTCCCATTAGACCTCACCTGAAGTACCACATCCAGCTCTGGGGCCTGCAGTGCCAGACAGACATAGACCTGTTAGAGTAGATGCAGAGGAGGACCACAGAAATGATCAAAGGGCTGGAACACCTTTCTTAAAAAGACAGGCTGAGAGATTTGCAGGTTGTTCAGCCTGGAGAAGGAGGCTTTGGAGAGACTTCACTGGGGCCTTTCAATATAAGAAGGGGGCTTATGTGAAGAGAGACTTTTTACCACACCCTGTACAGACAGGACAAGCACCAATAGTTTTAAACTGAAAGAGCAGATTTACGTTGGACATAAAGAACAAATTCTTTACTGTGAAGGTGGTGAGACAGTGGAACAGGTTGCTGACAGAAGCTCTGGGTGCCCCATTCCCTGGAAGTGTTTGAGGACATGTCAAAAGTGCTCTGAGTAACTGCATCTGGTGAATGATGGCCCTGCTTATGGTAGGGAGGTTGGAACTGGATGATCTCCAAAGCTCCCTTCCAACCCAAACCTTTCTATGATTCTATGATCACTTTAGTTACAACTAGGTCCCTTTTAGGCCCTCTTCAAAGTCAACTTCTGAAACATGACCTCAGGGAAACAAACTGAAACACAACTCTCCTCTGTGGGAGTATTAATACTACATGCTGCAAGACTGGTCTTTAACAACAAGAAATATTTAAGAGTTTTCTGTTCTAGAATGAAGACATAGCAGTTGAATAAACTTCAACACTTAAAAATGTTGAAAGATAAAGTTATATGCATAAGTATTTCATCAGACAGAATTATTCACAACATTTGAAGACATGTCAGAAAGTACTGGCTATCAAAGTCAGGCCTATTTTGCCACATTTACCATGAAACATGACAGGCACTTAAATAGCCACAATTTGCCCATTTGGCTGCATGGCAATCTGATTTGAAACAGTTTTTGTTTGTGCTCTCCCATTTACAAATCTCCTGTAACTCCAGGGCTCTGCTTCTTTGCCTAACTGCATGTAAGTAGGAATGAAATCCCGCTCATGCAAAGAATATGCATCACCTGAGAGACAGAAAGCAAAAGAGCCATTAAGCAGCTGAGGCTGCTGCAGAGCAGAAAGGAGCACAGGAGATTAAAGAATGAGTAGCTCCAGGAGACCCTGATTTCCACAGTGACTGCAAATACTACACCTCGCTTACTCTAAATTTGACTTGTAGACTTCAAGACATAACACTTTGCTGTGCAGTGTGTTTTTCATAACAGTTTGGTATCAAAATTTGAGGCCAAGAATTACATTAGTGTACACTTTCCCTTGTGAATCTAGAAATTAACTTAGAGCAGTACAATCCTAAAGTCCATAGAAAAATACAGTCCTTCTATGTGGCTTTTAGAAAATACACAGGCATCTAGCCAAAACACACAGTTCCCCGAGCCAGTATGATATGCCCCTCACAGAAGTAACCAGTGCAACTGCAATCAAAGCTGCTACTCAGGCAAAGACAACAGGCTCACTGCCTGATTAACTCATACAGTGAGAAGTCCACAGACAGTCTGACAGCTACTGAAAAGAAAGAAGAAAGATGTACACAATATGACAAAGGAAGAGCCCTGAAGTGGAAAGTTTTATATATCCAGAGCCTACAGAATGACCCCATAGTTTATAAAGACATAGGTAGTAGACTTTTTAAAAATCATTCTTAACAAAAACACACACAGACTTACAGATGTCAGGGCTAGTCCAAAACTCGTAGACTGATGCTTCAACTGTATTTCAATTTTGTGAAGTAGAGCTTCAATCCTATCTTCCTCAAATCCTTTCCTAAGGTGATGAAAGAAAGAAATCATATCCATTAACACTGACCACTTTAAGTGAACTTATGAAAATGAATTATTATATGAATAAAGGAAGCATTACAAAATAACGTCTTTCACACTGAATTAAATTGATATGAAATAATCTTACATTGTGTCATTCAGGGAAGTTAACTAACATCATTTATCTTCTGAAGGTTACGCTGATGAGAATAAGCTACAATAAAGGAAGCAGCAGATGCAAGTCTAAAGTGTATTGAACAATATTACTTTTGCTTTGGTGCCTTTACTGTAATACAACTAGATTTTTAAGGCACGTTATTATACACAAGTCTGTATTATTACATGCCTACATATTACATTAAATAAGACTATTCTTTAAAATTTAGCATTACTCACACAATAACTTCATCGACTGTTCTATCAATTATCTGTTTCACAGTATCAATGTCTCTTTCAGCAATACCCTGCAGACCCACACTGAAATAAGCTTCTCTTGTTGAGCCATTAAACCTAGAATAAAACACATGCAGCTCAGCGACAAGTACTAAAACTTCAGCGTTAAAGCTGCCAACAAAGCCAGGAGAAGGGGAAAAACACTTGTCATTTCCAGATACACACACACACACAAGATTTTAAAAGCTAGATAGAAAATAATTACCAAAGAGGCAAGAAATGGAACTTAAAAGCATTTTTTGTTCAATTTCAGTGGTAGTAGCCACTGTTAAAAAAACATACAGCATTATAGTTTTAGAGAAAGAAGTTACAGAAGTAAAGCTGGTATTTTCTGTTCATCTTCCCATTCATCTGTAATTTCCTTCAGGTAAAGAAGTCTTTCCTTTTAAGATGAAAATTTTAGCTGCATATAACACCAAACACACATTCTGCTTAGAAAGTGAGTGGAATGGTACTTCTAAAGCAGTATTTTCAAAGTAAGTGGTTAAAGTGAAGTTTTCCATGTTTGCTGCAATTATTATCAACTATATTGAAAGGAAAACTATAAGCATAAAGAAAACTGTGTCCAGGCTGTCAGGCAGGGTCAATCACAGAGCTCATCTTTAGAGACAAACTGGCACTTGCAGAAATACAGAACACCCTGCAGTTCACACTAAAACCAACAAAAAAAGCAATAGGTGCTCATCCACTCATAAACAACCACTACTCCACGTCTAAAAACCACAAAAGGAATTCAATGGCAGGCTCAGGCATTGGGTTCTGCAATACTCATCTCTGGACTCAAACTTATTCTTGTAGATTCATCAGTACAGTTGCTAAGGCAAATTAAAGCCAGCTCACTGAACAGTTCAGCCCCATTATCAACCCAGCCAATCTGGAAAAGGCCCATATGACAAAAAATACAACATAATTTCTACTTCAGAGTCTAAAGATGGATTTCTACTGGCATGTGCTGCAGTATTAAGATGTCTACATGGCACTGGCGTGCATGAGACAAGACTTGTAGGAAGCTAATTACTTCACTAAAGAAGGCTGAGCCAGGCAGAGTAAGACATTAAAATCACAGGTGAGCATAATAAGGTTTCCCACTCAAACACTTCAGACAGTCACTGGAGAAGAATGCATTATTTTTGTCATCCTCAAGTCTAAAAATCAGTCAGATGAATCATGCCTGGGAGGCATTTCTTTCTCTGTGCTGACAAGAAAGGAAAAATGCGATGAGCAGCTGAGCCTGAGTTTGGTGCAGACAATTGCGCCCACCCTCAGCCTGCAGCACAAAGTGCACTGAGGAGATGGGCTGAGAGCTGCAGTTTGAGCAGGTGTCAGCTGAAACACCCTTTTGTACTGAGGTGATGGCACATTAACAGCACCTAATTGCACGAAGGCACGTTTCTGACAAACCTACCTACTACTAAACCATAGAATTAAAGCAAAAAAAGCAACACGGTACAGAAAAGAGCGCAAACTCTTCTGAGTAATACTTAATGTTCAGGATGAAAAACCCAAGAACATTAAGGCATTGAAGGTATTCCATGTTTCAGTCCCTCTATCCATTTTTATCATTCGTAAGATGTAAACAATACAACTTCGATTAAACCTATTTAGCTTCTATCCAGGTACTCTGACAAGCCAAAAATTACATTTGAGAATGCTTTACAGTTCACCTGGAGAAACTCCTAAGATGTTTTAATATTAAAATAAGATCATTCTGGTGTAAATTGCCTGTATGAGAGATGAGCTCTTCCAACTTACTGTTTTTTAGCTTTCCTACACTGCTTATAGTGTGAATGAAATGTGAATCACAACACTTACCCAACATCAGGAGAAAAATCCGTACCAACTCCAGACTCAATTAAGGCTTTGTAAAAAGGAGAATTCGGCCCATCGACCAACAGTGAAGACAACAGGCTTAGGGTGAATGTTTCAAAAGTGTCTGTAATACTGAAGAAAAACTGTTCTTAAAAAACCGTATGACACCCAGAATCACTGAGTCCATTTCAAAAGAACTAGAAAACAAAGGCAGAGAGGGCAAGGGAGAAATAATTGTCAGCTATGAACCCTGCATGAGACCTTAGGGAACTAGGAGGGCTCTGCGTCTTTCACTTGTTATAACTGCCAGGAAAGCCATTTAAATTGGGATGCAAGGGGAGGTAAGTTAGTAGTAGGGTCACACAGAACAGCTTGCACATGGCAGGGCATTAAAAGGAAGAGGATGTTCAAATGTCTCATCCACTGGACAGCTCTGTAAAGTAACACTTGATTTTCCTTTTTTCTGCTAAAGCAAATTCTGTTTAGCAATTAAACTTTCATTTACTAAAGCAAGATTTGTCTATTTTCCCACAGCATTATTTCCCTTAAAGATGCCACTTATCAAGAAGGATGGGAGACAAGAAACATGCCTGCACCTTGCTTAAAGATCTAAAATGAACCTTTTATTCAGAATTTCATTTTGATATACTTACTCTGTCAACAAGTAGCTGACACTGACAGTGGTCTGCTTGGAAGGATCAGCAGCAAAGGAGTCTAAGCCACATGTTACCCTGTGTTCTCTCTATAAAGTATAATAAATGATACACACTAAACTCAAAAGCAGAAGTTACAAACAAAAAACGACCGCTTGCATCTTCATAGCATCATTTTTCCAATGATTTAAAATAATTTCACAGATTCTCATGAGTAAATTCAAGATCCATGAGCAAATACACAAATACAGGACATCTTGAAAAATCTGAGTGCTATCTCAATTTTTAAAAGCGGACAATATAGGACAGGTTGAAGAAAGTCTGGCCATAAATAACATTCTGAGCTGTTTTTCAAAGAAATGTTTCCACTTCTTGACAAGCCAGAGAGGAAAAGGAGGAGGGGGTAGGGAGAGAACACGAAAATTATTTTTGGCACCAAAGTTTGGAAGATTAGATACCATTAGAAAGCGTATTTCCTGACACAAAGGATTAGTATTTCTTTCATTAGCCCTAAATGCTTTCCATTAGTAAGTTCTTCAAATGACAAGAGGCTTGAAAACTGGAAATAAAAAAAACAAACTGCAGGCAATCATTACGTTACTGAAACTCAAAAGTAACTGTAGTTTTTCCCCATTGTAACGAAAAATAAAAATACTTCAGTTAATTCTAAACAAAATAGTCACTCCACCAGGTTGGGTTAAAATATTAACCTGGGGGTTTTGGTTTTGGGGGTTTTTTTTGGGTTTGTTTTTTTGTTTGTTTGGGTTTTTTTTGTTTGTTTGTTTTTTTGTTTTTGTTTTGTTTTGGTTTGGTTTCGTTTTTTTTGTGTGTGTTTTTGGGGGTTTTTTGGGGTTTTTTTTGGTTTTTTACTTACAGGCTTTGCCCAGAGCTTCTGTTTTGGGATGTCAGTATTTGATTCAATTCTTTCAAACTTTACCAATGCCTCCTCATGTATTTGCTTCAGATGTTGCTCCAGTGGAAAATTACCATAAGTGAAAAATCTGCATTTCAAATAAATTATTGGGATTAAGAATCTGATTTAATATGAAATTTACAGTAGCAAGTTACACTATACTCTGAAATTCATGTGCTTTCCAGTAATTCAGTTACATCTGGAGCGGAACATAACTTAGTGGGTCTTCAGCCTAGGGGTCTTACAATCCACAACATACATAAAACTCACAGATCTCTTGATGAAAATCTGCATTTCTCAGCTTGTGGGCCAAAAAACACCTTATTATTTTCACTATGTTCAGTTCTATTAGGTTCAAATTTGTTCAGTTGCAGGAATATACAGTGTTCCAGAAAAAAAAAAAATAGTAATTGAAGAAACCCTGTGCTCCTAAGTTTCAGAAGACAAAATTCTTACAGCCCTCACACTTTAAGTATAAAATACAATGATCCAGGTCCTAGGTTTTGTATGTCTATAAAACACGGTTGGGTTCCGTGGGTCACTTCACGAAACACATTCCTGTACCTACAAGATTTCCAATGGACCAAATATGAGCACAAGGTATGCCTCAAGAAAATCTCACCCCCTGATTAAGATCTTAACACACGTAAAGCAGAATACCTGGGATAATGAGAAAAATCAACAGATTGTAAATTCACTGTCGTGACACAAGCTGATGTTGCACAAGCAAATTAATCAGAATGACAGACTGGCCACAAAATTAGTACAGAAGAAACAATTATTTCCCTGCATGTAACTTTCAAATTGACTTCCAGTTTAAATATCTTATTAATACCAACCAGATCAGTACCTGAATCAAATGACTGTTACTTAGAATCCACTACAGTAATATGTGATGCAGGAGGAAATGAAATCATTCATTTGTAGGTTCTGAACTTAATCTGTGTTACCTCACAGAGGACAGGAACTCTTAGATTCACCTGTGCTGATTGTGTTTTAACTCCCTAACATTACTGCTAAATACTTATTAGCATGCTCCCTTTCCCCCCAGCTCATATGAGTTCAGATCAATCAAAAATCCCCAAAACATATCCTCATGATCAAGCAAACAGATACACCTGACAAAATTAGCCACCTTTCTTTCCTGCTTTCAATTCACTCTTTACTGCTCTTCCTAGAATAAATTCCTTGCTTCCATGCTGTTGTAGATGCTGTAGGGTACAGGTTATCCTTATTGCTGGCCATGTGGATAAAAACACTGTGCTGCTGGTTTTTCTCTCACAAAAATATAAACAAAGCACTAACTCAATAACCTAGGAAGTTAGTCACCAATTTCACATACCTGGAATTGCTTGGATGATAATGTGTGGCATGGAACTGCTTAAGCTGCTCCCATGTAAGGTCAGGAATACACAATGGATCTCCACCAGATATTACAGCGTAAGTGTGATCAGGAAGGATTTTGTTCTGCATGTGCTGTGCAAATATCCTCTCATTATCTGTCTTAATAGGAAAACACCACATTTCAGTGAAAGCCATCAAAACACACTTTAAAGACAAAAGGTGCTCAATAATAAGATCTCAGAGCCCCAACTTACACAACCTTCTCCCAAAAGCAAGTCCTGCAGTCCCACATACTTTAATAAAACTAGCTATGTTTCCATGCCAATATGAGAGAATATTTTACAAGAAAATCCATTAACAAGGTGCTGGTTTATGCATAAACAAACTTTTGAGAGGTTAACTTTAAAAAAAAAAAATCTATGCAACACTGTTGACTTTACTGAAGACCTAAATTTTCCAAAGGACGAACAGGAAACTCTGGTGCAATAATGCCATTGATAATCGACAGCTGAAGCTACTTCACCATCTGTAAGATCTTAAACCAAACATTCACAGAACTTACAAAGGCCCCTTTCATCTCATTAAAAACAACTCCTTTGAAGACTAGAGGTGTCTGAGGATCAGATGCGTTCTCATGTTCTAACCTCCAACCTTCTTGCCTGAAAAATTAATAAGAGCAAGTGTTGAGAGTTTGAAGGGTTTTTTGACTTTGGGGGGCTTTTTTTTTTTTTTAATTTAAAATTTGTGTAAGTTGG
>VYZQ01058382.1:28599-47275 GCA_013400655.1 Mystacornis crossleyi | reverse complement strand
ACCCGAGGGCCTGGGGGCGACGGGTCTCGGCCAGCTCGCCTTGGACCCGCCTTTGAGAGGGCTGTATTTGCCATTTTGGGGAGGGTTGGCCTTGGTGGCAGGGGAATCTCTCGGAAATGCCTTTGCGTTGTTCAGGACGTTCTCAGGAAAATCAAAAGCTCCGTTGGTTGTGAAAGGAGCGACCTTTGAGCAGAGCTTGTTGTTTGCTTTTCCAAATTAAAGAAAACAACAAAATAAAACACACAACCCGAGATCAGCGTGTTCCAAGGGCTGCATCGCTGCTCGGCCATGCCTTGCCAGTACATCGATATGTTAATGCAAACACTTGGTGAGGAAAATGGGCAAGGTCAGCAGCAGAAAGTGGGGAACTACAGCCGCTGTAACCTGCGGCTGTGCCGGCGTGGGCAGAGCCCTTGTAGGTGCAGAGCCCTTGCGGCTGCACAAAGCCTCTGCACAGGGACTGCACGGTCCAGATAAGCTTGGAAACAATCCATGTTAATGTCTTATTGGAACCTCAGTGAGGCTTCACAGGATTTCGTACCCATTAGGAAAGTGCTTGTACGTGCCTAGGCTTTTATTCCTTCTGTTTTGCAAATGAATAGGATTTTCAGATAGCAACTTGAGATTTGATTTCGTACTGCATGTTCATGAGGCTGCCCAGAAGGACAGATTCTGTGAAGTATGGGCACCAAGTTGCCAATCCCTTGATCCTGGATATAAGAGCCTGGGTATCTATTTAGACATAAGAAGCCTGGTGTCAAATGAGAGTACATGGGATGTTAAACGTAGTAAAGGGCAGGTGCTCGGCATGTCTCACGATGCTTTTCCTCAATTCTTTGGCTATGATGTTAACAGAAAAAAAAAAAAATTGAAAGTATCCCCGGAATTTTTGTGTCCACACTCTCTGATCTCTTCCTCCCCTTCTCTGGCAGGCAGTTGCCTGCCTCCAGCTGTTGCTGCGGTCAGTCACTGTAGGGATTTTATCACCCTCTCGTGACTCTGGATGCACTTTTGCCTTCCTGCCCCTGCTGCCGGCACGCTGTCCTAGGGCACATCCAACACCTTCCTGCTGGCCACAAGGCTCCTGATTGCTCCAAGACCTTTCATTTTCTCTGGTTGTCTGCTTTGTGTTTCCCATGTAATTTTCCCATTTCATTTATTTTTAAATTAAATTAAAAAGCCAATAGCTTGCCATAGTTAAAGTCCGGATGTTGTGCGTTAGCCCTTATAACCAGTCATCTAAATTACTTACCTTTCTTGGGTTTTTTTTAGGATTAGTGAAAAGATCCTGTAGCTCATGTAAAGCTTAGATCCTGGATACTAGCGGATGCCATCTTTTTGCTCCCTATTTTCATTTTACCTGATTTCTTCCCTACCTTTTACCATTTCACCTCCTCTCTTTGTCCTATTTTTCTGTATTTGTTTCAGATTAGGTTCAAATCACACCTCTTTCATAGGATCTGCTTCCTATATATGTTTCTTTTCAGTAACTGTTTTATCATATATTTCCAGAAATTATGTCTAACACCATGAGGAATCATGAAGTTCCATAATAGGAACTTCAACATTTTTTCAAACTAAAACCAAGTGATGTAAACATATAATGAACAATGTTCTCAAAAGAATGAATGTATTAAAAAAAGTATTTCTGAGCCTTGTGTAGAACCATGAGTTTACACTGCATGGTTCAGTTCTCAAATATTTATAAATGTTTTCATATGCTTGTGGTTTATTATTGGTCACGACAAGGTTAACTTGCAGCAATTTTTGTATTCAAGGCTATACTGTTGTTTCTGTTGACTGTTCAGTTCCTTAGTTTATTAACAGTTTCCTAATCTGACCATAAGCTACTGTCTCTCCTTACAGATTTCTTGTCATCAATATTTAGTTTGCTTCATGGCTTATAACATTTATCTTAATGGAACATCAGGCTGGCATTCTGTTGCAGACATTTATTTATTTTTTGTTGATGTTTAGATTGGAAGGATGATTTTCTGGCTGTCTGTTTTCATATCACTGACATAGCGTTTGACAGGCAACCTTTCACAAACTTAACCAGTCTGAGCAATCAGAGTTTCAAAATACATCAAACATCATCCCTAAACTTAATCACAAGATGGAAGTCTTTTATACTATTCCTTAGACAACTTTAAAATATTTTTTTCTTTCTTCTGCTATTGTCTGTCATATGTTTTATACATCAAAACTTTTCTTCTGTGAAACAAAACAGAAACTGGTATGTTACACTACTTCTTTTTCTTTTTCATTTTTTGGTGTATAAGATTTCAGCTACACTGATAATGTAGGAGTAGTACATTATATTCTTTGTGAACTATAGTTACACATGTATATATGGATATACGTAACATGACTTCTGCATCTTAAGAAAAGAATAATTCAGAAAAACCGCTGGCATGTAAAAATGTAACAGATATAAAATTAGTTTTCTTGTCTTGATACAGGACATAAAACCATTTTGATTACCATGACCAGATTTTACTTTCAGTTATTTACAAATTCTATGTAACTGCAATTGCATCAAATGAACTTTTCCAACGGTGAGAATGAGATGATAATTTAATTCTCAGTGTTTGATTAGAGAGCTAATTTTACTTAGTGTTATTTTCCCTCAGAAGAATTTGTTTTCAATCCCATGTTTGTCTAAATTAGATATTTGGTCCAAAAAGTCCCATGCCTACACAAGCTGTTTCTTTCAAAAAAAGTCAACATAATCTGTTCAGGAATGGAAATGCATTTTTGTGTTTAACTCAGAAGTTCCATTCTTTATCCTGTGCAGCAGAGGTCGATCCCTCTCACTTGACAAGTGTGTCTTATCTTCATAGATGTCCTAGGTTACAATGTAAGATGTAACCAAATGTTTGTATTCTATTATCATCTTCACAAGCCGTTAACACAGATGGGGCTGTGCTTGTTATCTCCTACCATTACTCATCCCTGATAACTCCCCACGGGGGCTATCTCTGTTTAATGGGCAACCAAGGACCCACCACATGACTCAGAATTCCATCAGCCCATTGTGAGATGCTCCGCCCAGGGGGAGGAACTAAGCATTCCCACCTGGATATAATCTGGGGGTTGGAACAGCATGGGAGCCTTTCCCACTGGGTTCCCAGGGGACAAGAGCTACACAACTAGCAGTGGACTTCCCGAGGAGGACCAGACCTTTTCTACAAGATCACCATTTTCAGCAGAACCACTTCCAAGAGAACTGCAGCTATCACCTAACTGGACTTCTACCACCACCCTGCCCGGTAGGGTGTAAGGCCGTACCCTGACTCTGTCAGCTTGAACCAGTGTTTCTGTATTATTGCTTTGTTATATATATTAGTAAAGAACTGTTACTCCTATTTCTCATATAATTGCCTGAGAGCCCTTTAATTTCAAAATTATATTAATTCAGAGGGAAGGGGCTTACATTTTCCATCCCACAGGAGGCTCCTGCCTTCCTTGGCAGACACCTGTCTTTCAAACCAAGACTATAGACAACAAGCCCCAATGTTTGCTAAGTTAAAATCTCTGAAAAATACTTAGTAGGTGCCTGTTAAGGCAGGAAAACTATATTTGTAGTGGTGTCTCATACCAAGCATGCTTGGTAGGTCACAGCAGTTCTCCCTGAATAGAGTGTAGACTGTGTCCACCTTCCTTCTAGGATTTTCTCAGGGCTAAAGCTAATAAAAATTATTTCCTCTATGGCTGTTTCACCCTTCCATGGGTGGACTCTCCCATGTCAGCAGACAAACTAATGAAGAGACTCTCTGCCTACCAGCCTTTTTCGGAAGTCCATGAGGAAAGGCTCTGTGACGGGAGTTTGTCACAATTAGCTGGTGAGTTGAGAAGAATAAACTTTAGCATCCCAGATTGCAGCCCTTCTCTACCCCAGTTCTTTGCGATCACCATCCATCACCTTCCTGAGAGAGGGTCTGAAAACAAGAAGTTTTTGAGAGGATCCGAGCACCATCCTAGCTTCAGTTGTACCTTGAGCATCACAGAATCTTACTAGTACCCTTTGCTTGTGTATCAGTTTTGTTTCCAGGATTTATCATAGAATCATAGAACAGTTTGAATTGGAAAGGAATTTAATGATCATATAATTCCACTGCTCCTGCCAAGGGCAGGGACACCTTCCACTAGGCCCAAAGCCCCATTCAAGCAGGTCTTGAACACTTCCAGGAATGGGGCATCCCTAGCTTCACTGGGCAGTCCATGTCAGTGCCTCACCATCCTCACAGTAAAGAACTTTTTCTTAACATCTAATCTAAACTTGCCCTCTTTCAGTTTAAGGCCATTACCCTTTGTCCTTCCCTTACATGCCTTTGTAAAAAGTCCCTCTCTAGCCTTCTTGTAGGCTGCCTTTCAAAATGTTATTTTCTATCTTTAAGTGTATTCTCTTCAATAACAGAACATCAACCAGCCGAGGATTTTGTATCACAATTTTCGGATAACATTTAGTGGGGCACTGAAATCAGTATTTTACAAAGCCATGTGGAGAGGAATGACCCCATGCCTCAGCACACTGTCTCATTTACCATCTATATTTTTTTCCAGAGAAGTTTGCAAGAGGCAGAGACAGAAGCTTATGGTTGTACTGCTGATGCTTTTTTGCCTCCTTCCTAACTTCACAAGAGTCTCTTTAGCCTGAAACTTAGGATTTGGGGCTTTCCCAGGGACTGTCTGCCTGGTAGCAGCCTCCTGTCTCTAGCATTTGGAAGATTATGATACACATACGTCGTAGTGTGAAAGAGAGGGGAATGTTCCCCACAAAGACTTTGCAGTAGAAAAACAGAATGAAAACAAAGCCCAGTGTTTTGGTGGTTTAGAGGGGGATGATTTTTGTACAACTTATTTTAAGAACTCCCATAAGGTGGAAATAAGCTTTGCACTGGGCTGGGTGACACCACACAGGACTGCAGCTGGAGTGTGCAGACCCTGCTTTGTACTGTCCTGTCAGAGAACAGGATACTGCCACTGCTACACTGCCAGGAGCAGGATTGTTCCCAAACAATGATTTAAAAGAAGGAAAAAAAGGAAACCCATATACTTTGCTGAAAGCCTGGGTGATGTAGTGTATCAGAAGTGCTTCTGTCTAGGATGTGCCCTAGGACAGTGTGCTTCTGTGTTTTAGGGTTATTGTAAGCAGACCAGAATACCTGGTTACAGTCAGGAAAAAACCTTACTTAATAGTTTACATTTAAAATAATTTTACTGCCCTCTTTAAAAATCTTAAAATATTAATATTTTGATTACTTCTGCTAACAAATAATATCACAGTAAGGAATTCAGGGACAGGAGGGTAAAGGGGAAATAAGGTTGGGTCAAAGTTGACAAAAATTATGTGGTCCTGTAGTATTATGCATACATAAAAATGAGGCCACATAAAGTCATATCAATGTTATTTGCACTAAGTAATAAAGTCATATCAATGTTATTTGCACTAAGTAGGATATTATGAAGGAATAAATGAAAGACATTGCTACAGAATATCAAAAATATAGAAGTAGAAAGTTCCTCAACACCTCAGTTTCTCAGGAGTTAAGCAGAACTTTATGCACAGCTTGAATGCTGCCTCCAAATTGCAATTTAATGCTATATTCAAACTCTGTGTGAACTACTTGTTAACAATGACAGCTGAAGGAGTATTATTGTATTTGGAAGGACTTTCCCTGGCTGGTTGCTTATAATACCCACAAATATTTGGCGATGTGGCTTGCCTAGTCTTACCAGACTTTTCATCCATCCTTTTAGAAATGTTTTGGGCTATCTCCACTTAACATTAGTGATATTACTTGCTGTAGGGAGGTAGCTCTAACATAGATTATCATGAGTTACATCGAAGTCCATTTTTTACAATAGAAAAAAAACAAAAGCCTCACTGTTGAGAAATTTCACTGTTGTTGTCACAGACCTGTTCATAAACTATAGTCCACAACACCAAGAAGAGGATAAACATATTCTCCATACTGCAGACTGATCTAGATTTTATGAATTTTCATTTAACCTTAGCTGGCTAACCTTAGTTGGATTATATTTCATTTCCCAACTTCTTTGTTGAACCATAGTGAGACAAGCCAGGGTAGAGATTAATGCTGTGCAGATGTGGTCTCTCACATAACTCTAACAAGCTTCATCAGTCTTGCTCTTGTCACTCTGCTGACAGAGAGCCTTTATTAAGTCCTTAGCAGTGCAGATACATAAATAGCACAGCTACAGGCCAAAGCAAACTTTGTGTGTGGGAATAACAATGTCTGCATAAAGGAGTTGTGGAGTTTATGTTAAAAAATTTCATTTTCAAAGGGAGCTCACTGCCCATATCTGCAAAGCCACATTCTAGATCCTGTGGAGGTGCAGTAATGGAAAAAACATGAAATGCTTGCCTTGGTTTGCTATAAGTGAAACATATATTGAGTACAGGGGAGATCTAGTCCATGTCTGATGCTGTCCAGAGTAGATGGAAAATTGCTCTGCATCTATTTACCTTTCAACTGCCACACTCTGGAAAAAAATTTTTCCTATTATCTCTTATCTTTCATTTTGGGAGGAGAACTGAAGGGAGAGAAAAAGTATTTAACCCTCCCATTTCTTGCAATTTTTGCATACTTAAGTGTCAGTGTTACAGGGCATCCCCATGATGAAAAGCATCTTTTAACTGTGAAGCCAGAGAAGGTTGTGTAAGTTAAGATACTTGGCTCGTGGTCTCCTCCGGTCTCTATGTGGCCCTATGAAATAACTGAGGAGAGAGGAATTTCGGTTTAAATTACCTGGAGTAGTGAGAGACCTGTAATATAGCTTACTGGGGCAGTGTTTTTATAATATGAAACTGTGCTGCATTCCTCTGTGTGCGGAAAAAGGGCCTTGAAAAAATGTGAAGTGCAAAGCCCTGGAATTAAGTTGACAGGTTGTGTAAGGTCTTGGCAGCCTAACCAAGTAAAGTCTGTTCCAATTGCCTTTTAGAAAAGGTTTTTGAGCAAATTATCTCTATAATTTCACCAGGTTTCATTTCAGAACTAGGTTATTCACTTCAAAAACCTGAGAGTGAATTAATATTTATATGATCTGAGCCACCAGGGAATGGTATAGCCAGGGTCTGTACTCCAATAGCCAGAGGAGCAATTCTTTACTGATGTTCAGCTTTCCTAACTATGTTTGAACACATAGTGTACTCATCTAGGTGAATTTTGACATGCTGAAGTAGCAGTGACAGTAAAAATGCCATATTTGCATATCTGTGACTAGTTAAGGTATCAGAAGTTTGTTATGAGGAGACAGGTGCTTACATAAGTTCTGTACATTAAATCAAAGTAAAGCCATTCCCCATTATCTGTCCCCATACTGCAATGTTCTCAAAGCCTCTCATCCCTACTCTGATTTTTCATTTCCTGTGGTAACAGTGTAAAACCATAGAATCATTTAGTTTGGAAAAGTTATTTAACATTATCAAGTCCACCGCTAAACTGTGTCCCAAAGCAGTGCTGCTATGCGTCTTTTAGATTCTTCCAGGATTGGTCACTCAATCACTTCTCTGTTCCAGTGGTTGACGACCCTTTCCATGAAGACATTTTTCCTAATATCCAATCTAAACTTCCCCTGGTGCAACTTCAGGTGATTTCCTCTCATCTCTTGTGTCAGAGACTGAAATATTGTGGTTTATGACTTAAACATTTTCATGAAGGACTTTTAGAACTGTATTACAAAAGCTGCAGAAGAGACCACTACGCCTTGACTGAGGCCTTATGATGCTCCCTGATGGAGATAAGATAAAGTGACTCAAGTCTGGGCTGGGGGAGAAGAATAACACTCAGAGGGATCAAGCTTAGTGCCTTTGGGGTGGAGACCGCAGCCCCAGGGCTATCAGCTGCCAGGTTCGAACAGACCCTCACACCGCAGGGTGGGGGGAGAAAGGCTTTGGGTGTGTGTTGCAAAAGCCTCTGGTCAGAGGCGCAGTGACCGCCCATCCCCCACTGTGCAGAGGAGCCCAGCTGAGGGCCCTTCACCCGGGGAGAAGCTGCATCCACAGATGGACAGAAGGGGGTGACATGGCCCATCAAAGACCCCCCCAAAGAGGTCCCCAGACCCTGCACCAGAGCAGCAGAGATGATGCAACAAGTCCACAGTATTGCAAGGGACAGTGTCAAACGGGCCCCGCTGCAGGGGAGACACGTGGGCGTTCCCACCTCTCCCAAAGCGTGTATGAATCCATGGGATTCTATACTCTGGCATGTGGCAGTGTGTGGCGGCGTGCCACGGCAGTGGCGGGGGACCCTCATCACCAAGAAGAACAGATGGAAGGGAGCAACAAGACGTCGATGGGACCTCTGGATCGGTGATATGCTTCCACCTAACCCCTATCACCTCTCTCTCTGTCTCTCCCCACCACACCACACACACTTCTTTCTCTATTTCTTGCTTGCTTGCTTGCTTGCTTTTCTCTTTATTTCTCTTTGCCTCTTTTACTATGAAATAAAACATAATTTTTTGGCACCAACACCTAAGCATGTTTGGTTTTAATCACGTTTTTTGGGTATATTTTGAACCTTCAAAGTTCTTTCCGTTTTATACACAGAGACTTAATTTTCTTTGCTCTCCTGGGTTTAAACCGGATCACAACCTCTTGTCCCTGGGAGAAGAGTCTGATCCCCACCTGGCTGCACCCTCCTTTCAGGGAGTTGTAGAGTGCAGTGAGGTCTCCCCTGAGCGTCCTTTACTCCAGGCTGAGCCGCCCAGCTCCCTCAGCTTCTCCTCATAGGACTTGTGCTCCAGACCCTTCACCAGCTCCGTTGCCCTTCTCTGGACATGCTCAATGTCTTCCTTGTCAGGAGAGACCCAAACTGAGCACAGGATTCAAGGTGCAGCCTCACCAGTGTGGAGTACAGGGAAATAATAACTTCCTTAGTCTTGCTGGCCTCACAAGTTGGGCTGGGTTTGACTGACATAGAATTAATTGTCTTCGTAGTGGTGGGTATGGGGTTATATTTTGGATTTTGCTGAACACAGGGTTGATAATTTAGTGATGTTGATCAGGGCTTACACAGAGCCAAGGCCTTTTCTGCTTTTCATAAGGCCACAGTGGCCAGGAGCCTGGGGCTGCCTGGGAGGTTGGGAGGAAACACAGCCAGCCAGGACAGGTGACCCCAACCGACTAAAGGGATATTCCAGACCATATGACATCACGCTCAGTATAGAAAGTGGGGGGAAGAAGGAGGTAGGGGGGACTTCAGGAGTGATGGGGTTTGTCTTCCCAAGTCACCGTTAGGTGTGATGGGGCCCTGCTCTCCTGGAGATGGCTGAACACCTCCCTGCTGTGGGAAGCACAAAATGAATTCCTTGTTTTTCTTTTCTTTGTTTTTGCTTTCCCTGGGTCTTTAGCTCAACCCACAAGTGTTCCAGCTTTTACCCTTTTGATTTGCTCCCCCATCCCACTGGTGGGGCAGTGAGTGAGCAGCTGTGTGGGTCTTGTTGGCTGGGGTAAAATCACAACACAAACCATGATGCCACTGGCCTTTTTGGCTACCTGCATGCCATGTAGGCCACCTGGGCAATCATATGCTATAGCTGATTTGGAGTGATGCACAGGCAGATCGCTCAGCAAACTGAGCATATAATGGATAGGCTTTTCCCGTTTTTCCCTCATTTGAGCACTCAGCTTTTCTGTTGCTTGTCTGTCTCTTTTAACAAAACATGGAATCTAATATCCCTGGACTTCTGCTCTCCAAGTTCCATTGCAATTAGTTGGCAGAGGAGAGGGGATCTTAATGATAGGCAGGAAAAGCATGAGATGCAAGTCTAATTTTCTTAGCAAACCAAGATGTACAAATGATATTCAGTTAAAGTAATCAAAACATCCTCCAGTTCACTGACTCTTTCTGAGAAAAGCAAGGCATGTTATATTCTAAATCGTACTTGGTTTTAGATTTTGTACTGGGTCTTAAACAGCTGTTTAAAATGCAGCACAAAATGCAACTTGACTTACGCTTTGTAATTGCAAACAAATACTAAGCAGAAACCATCTGTATCTTCTACTGTTAATGTCTGCATGGTGGTGCAGTTGGCCAGCTCTTATAAACACATTGTAGACAAGAGACACAATTTCAAGTCTTGTTAAATGTCTTTTTCGTGTCATCATTTTGTACCATTGAAACTAAATTTCAAATATGGGTCATTGTTCTGAAGATTTGGAGTCAAAACACTTCAGAAATGTTGAAGATTGTGCATAATTTTTAAAATTTGCTCAAAACCCTTGTTTTCAGTTAATCTTCAAGTCTCATGGGTCAAACAATTTCTGCTAACTTACATATGCTGTAGTCAGTTATATACTGAAATAAGTAGCATTGCATGAAGAACAGACCAGTGCAATATTGTCCCATGGCTTTTGTTCTTTATGCTGCTTTCTCCATAGTTATAATGGCAGCTGACTGGAAGGAGAGGTGCACAAATACTGCTACCACAAGGAAAGCATCCTTCTGACAGACAGCTGCAGCTTCTGCAATCCCTGTGTTTTGGGCAGGGTACAGGCATTCCTGTAAATCTCCTGGGAGCTAAACCTAAGTAAGGTTGCAGAACTGAGGCAGGGTTTTTATCACGCACATTTCACTTCTACTTACAGTTTTCAGGACATGTAAGTCTCTCTCCTTTGAATAATCCATAAAGTCTTCAAATAGGCAATGTGACCTAATCTGCTGAATGATCTCATGCTTTGTCAGATGTAAAATGTTATCCAAAGTGAACGAAATGAGATGATTTGAAGTTTTGAAAAGATGTCTCTGGAATGTATGAACATATTTGTTTCATCTTCCATATGTAACCCAAATAAAGAGCCCATTATGATGTACTGCACATAGTATACAGTTCATTATGTTCAGCAACATGTCTCTCCCTTTGTGTATTAAAGCAGAGTATTCTCTTTCATCTCTGTTCCTGATAAAGACCTGCCACCTTTTACTGCTTAATAATTGAAGGCAGCCTACTACAGAAGCTTAGTGTTGGATGACTGCCTGCACCAATAATATGAAAATTGAGTTAGTATTTTTGATAGCTTTAGTGTTATTAAAACTGAAGACCGTATGTCATGACTCTAGGAATCTTTTAACTTTGCCGCTGACTTACAAAAAGAAACTCTGACCTTGCTAAGGTTAATGGTGACTTCTGCATCACTATAATCTTTACTTCAGTCATCAAGTCTCTCAATTTCACTGTTTCTCAAAGGAATCATGAGTTAAGGCTGCTATTCTTATCCATTTTCGATATAATATAATTACATTAATTGATTGATAGGACTCGGAAGCAATATTAATTTCTTTGTCAGAATCATATAACACCTATGTGTTGACATATATAGGTGAAACTTCTGGAGTTCCAGGAAAGTTGGCACACTTTTTACATATATGTAAATTTACTTGTATATATTTGAAATTCAAATATGCATTGCTCCTAATCTTTCATTATGACTTTCAAAACAAGGCAATTTTTTGAACTATTTATTTGCATAAATGGATTTCCTAAACAATTGGATGTAGTTTGAACACAGACTTCTAAGTCACCTCTGTGGTGATTTGATACATTTTGACAACTTTGGGGGATTTTTGTGTTAGTTTTCTTTGCAAGATGGAAACTAATTCAGTAGCGAATCTTTCTCAAGAGCAGCAAATTCTCTAAAGCTTGCTTTTTGCTCATTTTGACCAAAATCATAGCAAAATCAGTGTTAAAAGAACTCACGATGTTAGCTTTGTAGCTACAGCCTCCTGCATTATCAAAGCAAACAAACAAGCAGCATTTCAGTGTGGATTGCATCCATATGTATGTGGAATGTACGAGTCACTCAACTTTTTATCTGTTTGGAATGTCAACTCCCATGTCTTTCACAAACAAATGCAGAATGAAGAGGATGTGAAAAAATGCTGATCAAATCAAGGACCACTCTGCAAATAGGGTCAGCACAGCAAGGTTTCAGTTATGGCTTTGTCCTTTCATTTTATCAGGAGAAACTGGACTGAACTATGACTGATGAAGTATGTAGTCACAAACAGAAAGATTTCAGCATGAAGTTGTGAGGCTATGACAAAAGGGAACTAAAAATAATTAGAAGGCTCTAATTAAAAAATGGATAGCTAGACAAATTGAATCCTTGGAGCCTCCAAATCTTACTGTCAATAAAGTATGTGTAATATTTTTCACTTTACCCATTCTATATGCTTCACATTTCTGTACTTAACAAATCTGAAAAAGGTGCGCTGTTTCTGGAGCATCAAATACCATTTTTTAATTTTCCCTATAAGATGAATACCCAGTAAAAATATTAAGGCCAGGCAGCATGTAAGTGTCTGTAGACTTTGTCTCCAGAGTGACAACTGAGCACAAAATGAACACGACAATAACTTTGACTTATTCTACTCTTAAACATAACTTAGGGTGCAATTGCGTTCAGATGAGGCAATGTCTAACCTTGGCATACAGAAGTGCTGCTGTGGGCCAAAGTTTTGCCCTCTTGCAGTTTGTGTGCCGTTATTATGATAAGTTTTCTATTGTGGTTAACTCAAGCACATGCAGTTTGCCATTCCAAACAGAACCAACAGAGCTTTCGATACATGGAATAATGTATATCCTGAATGTCGGATACAACATCAACCATTAGAAAAATCACCATACATGCAAAACTCATTGAATAGACGTGCTCCAGGCCTGCTTACAGATATCCTTCTTCAAATAAGTTACCTATTAAAAATAGAGCTCAGCAAACTCACATTTTGCCTTCAGATAACTGTGTCTGGCTAAAATAAACTGTTTAACTCTGTGCCTTGTAATGTATCAAACACCTATATGTCATACATGCACAAACTATTTAAATAAATTAGCAAACATGCCAAGAATATGTCCAGTTTGATATTATAGGTTATATATTCTGCTTTCTTAATGGTGGCCCAAAACCTTCCTCTGGTACATAAAAAGTTTTCAGAGGAAGGTTTGATGGAATTAAATCATGAGAAGGACTGCATTCATTTGCAAAACTGAACGGTTACAGTTTCTGGTCCTGCTTAACACATTGTTCAAAAATAGAAGATATTAAGTCCGGCTAGAAATTCAAACACATTTTCATTTTCAAAAATAACAATTTTGCACAAATAAGCTTTGAAATAATATCTCATGGGTAAACTTGTTTTGAGAGAAGATTAATTGGAGAATTACATAATGTTGTTAGTAAGCAATTAAAATTCAACAGAGCCTTAAAATTTACACCTTAGGGAATGCTGGTCAAATTTACACATCTTTCAAAAATAAAAGTACAAACTGCTTCCGAAGTGCTATTACATGCCATGCATATTTAAGACTTTTCTGCTAAATGATCCATTTAGCATTGCTTAAATAATTTTGTGAATGCTCTTTTAGTTTGGTGACTTTGGAACTATCAAAAAATTATTTGTCCTCGACAACCAAACAGATTTTGTTATGCCAAATCCATTCCTTGGATGATAGTTTTGTTTTCTGTGCTCATATTAATGGCTCACTTTTTAAGGAAAAAATATTGACAGGGCATAATTTTAGTTTGGTATGATAGTAGGTGCTGGATTAGTGAAAAGTTAAAAAACTTCCCCATCTTCCACACCTTTAGAGATTGTGGAGAAGGTAGAAGGAAAACTAATAGAATGCAAGAGAAAACTGGTGGATACTTGAGCCACACATGGGGAAATTAAAGCTGGACAGAGAACAGGGAAGGGGAAGAAAGCTAACCTGAGGCTATGCCATGGGTAGGTTGGTAACATCAGTTTTAGGTGAGATTGAGGACCATGGCAAACTTAATGCTCAAGAAATGGTATTGGAAAGTGACACCTGCTCTGATTTTTTCCCAGAAAGTCACAATCTGCAAGTTTGTACCTCAAGAAACTCCTAAATTGTCTTACAGATAGCTTTAGTGTTTAGACCAATAGCAGTTTTTGCCGTGAGTTTCATGGTTTCACCTCAGACAGCAGCTAAGCCCCCACAGCTGCTCGCTCACACACCCTCCCCCAGTGGGATGGAGGAGAGAATTGGGAGGGTAAGAGCAAGGAAACTCATGGGTTAAGTTAAAGACAGTTTAATGGGGGGCTGGGGGGCAAAAGCTGCATGGCAAGCAAAGGAAAACAAGGAACTCATTCCCTGTTTCCCATGGGCAGGCAGGTGTTCAGCCATGCCCAGGAAAACAGGGTTCCATCATGTGTAATGGTGACTTGGGATGACAAACCCCATCTCTCCGAACGTTCCCTCACCACCTTCCTCCCCCAGCTTTGTACACTGAGCATGGTGTCACAGGGTGTGGGGCATCCCTGGGGACAGCTGGGGTCAGCGGTCCCCTCCAGCTGTCCCCTTTTTCTGCACCCCCAACCTCCTCACTGGTGGGGCAGTGTGAGAAGCAGAAAAGGCCTTGACTATAAGCACTGCTCAGCAATAGTTAAAGCATCCGTGTGTTATCAACACTGTTTCTAGCTCAAATGCAAAGCACAGCCACACACTAGCTATTGGGAAGAAAATTAACTCTGTCCCAGCCAAAACCAGCACGGACAGCTCCTGGGACCGCACACAGCCCTGTCCTGCCAGCATCCCTGCAGCCCAGGAATTGCCATGACCTGAGCCTTTTCACACATGAGCTGCAGTGAAGGATTTGTGAGCCCAAGAGAGACAGGGCTGCTTGTTGGTCACCAGGCCTCTGGATGATGAGGTCTCCCTTTCAGGTCTTAAAACCTCCTGGATACAAGATTGAGTCCTGTTTTGCATTATTGCTTCTACCCCAGTCTTAATTAAAGCTGATGCTATCACCCTTTTTTATGGCAAAGCCTTGGCTTAACCTCCACTTTCTGGTCGGTCACTCTGCTGGTTTTAGCTTCCCTCCTTTTGCTGCTCCAATTGCTTTATGGATTGGGCTGCCTCCAGAAGGAGCTTTTGTTTGACACAGTTGGCAGTGAGACAAGCCAAGCACTTAAACTCATTAGGTGGGTGGGATTAGATTCTAAAGCTAAAATCTGACACTACAGCAAAGTGATAAAACTCCTCTGACGCTATTCACAACCTTCTCTGAAAACTGAAGGCAGTTATTGCACGTGCAATTTATGATTTGCTGTTTTAAATTATCTCGGTTGAGATATGGATTTCCTCTGAAATTATACAAAACTTTTAATATGTAGTCTAGGCTGGGTTTTCATTGTTTACCTTTCTAGAAAACTGGTTATGCCATGACAAAGCTTTGCAATGCTATTATTTTAACTTGAAACTGAAAGCAAAATCTAGTTTTGGAAATGAGGCAAAAAAGAAGTGCCATAAAAGTGCTGCCATCAGTGAAAAATCAAGGTGAAGGTATTTCACAATAGGAGCAAAAACAGATAGTCATTTTCCTAAACCAAGAAGAACAGTATCTCCTTTCTCACAGCACAGTGAAGATAAGGCCATGTTTGTGTGATACAAGACAACACCATGTTCCAGATCCATCTGCCAGCTTCAAGTTTTTTGGTATGGCTGAAGGGCAGAGCACATTCCCAGGCAGAGGTACTTGTCTGAGTTACAGAAACAGTGTGAGTCTCATTCCATGGCAAAAACATCTTATGACAAGGTGCGATGTGACACTGATACATTTGTAATGCTTTTAGTTTTGTGACTGGCCTGTCCAGCACTCCACTGCTTGGTGCAGACATACCTGGAATTAAGGAATACTTGTGAAAAATGGAGCTATGACTATAGCATGCAGAAGGCCATGAGGAGAGGAAACATCCTATGTGCAAGTTAGGCTTTAAACACCACATAGTAAATAAAACCACAATGCTGAGTGTCCTGACAGTTACCAGGAATAGGAGTTTATGGTGTACTAGCTATTATCAGCCCTAAATCACATTGTGGAAAAAACAGTGTGTGATCAAAGACAGTATTCATCAATTAACAATTAGTTAACAATCTTCAGTCTTACATTTTCTGTGCACTGGGTTTTGTGTACCACTGAAAGTTTCTTAACTTAGCTTTGTGAAATAAAACGCAAAGATTGGTGTCTAATGAGTATTTCTCTAAAGGAGGAAGGACCTATGAGAAATGCCTCACTTGGCAGTCTGGGCAAGAGTAATCCAGAAGGAAGATAACTGAATTATGAAGAAACAACCTGAAGAGTCTCTGTAAAACTTCCTGGCTGTCACAGCTCCAGAGGGAACCACAAACAAAAAAGGAGTGAAGGCCTCTCAGCTTCAGATGTACAAAAACAAAGTTTGAGCACCCACTGATCGGTGAATACTGCCCTGTGCAAAACATCATTCTTTAATTAAAACTCTTCCTGTCTGCCAAGGGAGAGGACACCGTGTGGTTTTGCTGGCAGCTAACTTTAACAAATAGATTGTAGGAGTCTTCGTATACAATATTTTCTTAAAGAACTGGAAGATTGTGGTTGAAAGGAATGAATGTTTCTGCCCTTTGCACCCTGGAACGGAGGGAAACTAATTGTCCATGAGGAAACAGCCAGCTCAGTTTTCCCATGGCCATTCAAGCTGTTGCACATCTGCACAGAATTAAAAGTTATAATTTCCAGCTAAATATATATACATATGTAAACTATGTATTTATTAATTGTGGTTATATTTAAAGGCCATGATTAAAGATCAAAATCTTCTTGCCTAAAGGACTTCACATGAAAATGAAAGGATAGTTTTTTTTTTGTCCCGAGACAGGCGGAAGGAAATCCAGTTGAAATATTTCCCCATTATGATCTATGATTAAGCAACGCCTTGAAAAAAAAACCACAATGAAAACATTCTCCATCATTTTCAATTGCAGTTTTCCAATTAAATCGGAGCATAACCTCTTTGACAACTAGCACGCAGTGGTGTCTGTCCCTAGTGGTAAATAAATAGCAGTTTGACTTTGGTAGTATGGAAGCTTTTACTTTTTTAGGGTTGATGCATGCACGTGTTGGAACAAGGCTGATATCAAATATGTCCAGCTGGAATATACATCCCACTCACTGATGGAATCTAGTGTGGGGTGTTTTCTGTGGGCGAAGTTCAACAGAAAGGAAATTGAAAAGGGGCCAATATCATAAGGGATTTCGAGCTGCACGGAAAGTACTCCATATGTACTGAAATCACCAGGCAGAGTGCTGAATGACACAGGGTGGCAGCACAGATCAACAATACTGCCTTCTACCCATAAAAAGCAGAATAAATCCCTGTGTCCTTGCAGAAATTAGTGATTTTTATTGGGGCTATGTTGTTCATGGTTTATTGTCACTGTGTGATAGTTTTCCTTAAAGATTGTTCACCTCAAGTTGGATTGAAGTCAAGGTAATTACTCTGGCTCCGTCTACTGCTAAATGAAGTCATTATGGGGTAAAGGAACAAACTCCTAGGGCGGGTAAAGTTAAACATTCCAGGTGAAATCTTGGAACATTGTTGAAATCAAATGAGTGTGTTTTTATGGACTTCAATGGGACCTGGATTTCCATGCTAGACTAGGATTTTCTGTAGATCAAAGGAAGGGACAGTAAGATTCAGGCGTTTAAGTCTTTTAAGTCACTTAGGTTTGAGGACAGTGTTGCAGAGGAGGGATCTAACTTGTTTGAAAATTCTAATCCCAAATCCACATTCAGTCACTTGCCTCACTGACCTGGTTCCTAGGAGTTTTGCATGTTTGCACTCCCTGTTTTCTGAATGCAAATATATTAAGGAAGTGTGTGATGTTACCTTTAGGCAGCACTATTCCTGGAATTTCTGTAGTTTAAAGGGGTTCAGTTTGAAAATTTAATATATTGTTTTTATCTCCATGTATCCCTGTTGTGTAATGATATCCAAAAGGTAAAATTAACCTATAACTTCCAGCAGAAGTAAACTTTAAGATCTATTTCTCCGTATCTAGTATGCAGAAATTTGGGTAATTTTTGTACTCATAATAGCTGCCTTGTCCATCTGAATTTCTAGCCCATAAAGATGTATGCAGCTTCTTAACTTCAAGCATAGTAGTTTTGCCATTGCAATCACATGAAACTGCTCCAATTTTTTAAGTGCATGTTAGCAGAATCAAGGACCTTAAGTGATACACTGTGAGGTCGTGCTCATTCTCTAAATTCTGTGACTCAGTGGGAAATAATAAATGAATAATGCCCTTGCATTTTGCAGTCACAATGTCAGCATTGCTTTAATTAAATCCATTGTATTTATTTTTTGAGGAACAAAAGTCTCATTTACTAGTAATTCTGAAAAAGAAAAGAAAAGCTTTTTCTTCCATTTGCTGAGTCATTTATTATTCTTTAATGTGTTTTCAGCTCTTGTCCGTCCTGAAAAATGCTATAGTAACTGGAGATACAATGAAATTATGACATCTCAGGAGAAGAGACTGAAATCTGAACAAATGAGAGAAGAAAGGATTTTTAGCCACTGTCCATAATTCTTTTCATTCATTTTGAGTGATATCTCCTGAGCAGCTCTGTCTACTAAACATTAGTGAGAAAATAGGTTTTAGTTTTTTGTGTAGCTAACACTGAAAATAGGTGCTTTTTTCACATTTTATTTCTTGTCTTTTGAATTAAAAACCAAAACACTTCACCCATCCTTTAAATGCTGCAGTGAAGATAAAGGTCAAGTGCTTTATCTTTATATAAAGATGATTACAATAATCTCCTTATGCATTCCCTTCAAAAAGCTGACTTTTCAGTGCCCTCTGTATCTTT
>VYZQ01058379.1:0-13252 GCA_013400655.1 Mystacornis crossleyi | reverse complement strand
TATCCAGCTGTGAGCTGGACATTATATATGCTATCTACTTTTATAAACACACATGATACCTAAGGTATAAGTACTTAGTAAGGTACTTGAGTGTGACTGATACACTTGTAAATTCCCATTCTAAGTCTGATTTCTCTCTTGAAATAGACCCTTTTTTTGGAAGAAAGAAACATAGTGTCTATGAGAATGGAGAAGCTGAGTCCAACTTCCAGTTTTTAAATAGCCTAATACTGCTTTTGGATATCTGATCCAAAGATTCAGGTGTAAACCTCCAAATTTCAGAAGATGGCATTTACATTTACTTAGGTTCTGTCAAATTGCCACCATTACAATAACCCAGAAGTATCAACATTTGCCAGAACAGCTCCTATCATGAATATGTAGTGGAAGAACTCTCAGTATTGATCACTTTTTTCTTTTCTTTCATTACAGCTCCTGTGAAGAATCTTAGAGCATTACCTAAACATGACAAGTTGTGGGTAGGGTGGACTGCTCCTAACAGTTACGTTCTTAAATATGTGATCGAATGGTGTCTGGTGTCCAGCAGCTCAGACTGCATCATAGACTGGCAGATTGCACTAGGAGATGTTCAAGGAGTAGACTTAAAAGGTATGTAGCTCATAAATCTACATGTAGTTTGTAGGACACTCTAAAAACCTGCTTAGTGTTCTGAAGATGAGGAACATCCTCATGGTGATTAGAATTTTATGGTAGGACAGGTGTTTAATGCTGAGGGTTTCAAGTAGTTTGTGAGTATCTGATCTTGCATTTTGAAATATATATTTTGTAACAACAAGGGGTTTGTCTGCATGTTGGTTTTAGTCTTGTCATTCTTGGAAACAATTAAAATAGCGAAAAGGCTGAGTTCTTTCACAATCAAAGTCTTTGGTCACTCAGTTCAAGCAGTGAAACTTGATCAGCTTTACTGTTCTTTTGAGATTATGATCAGTATCTGAAATCAGTACTTTTGGCAGTTCGTGCTACAGACAAATAAAAGCTTTTTATTTAAAATACATTAGAAAAAAACACCCTGACTTCTCTGAAGTCTTTTTATTAAATTTTAGATTTGAATGTGAACCATTTTATTGTTCCTCTAGTTAATATTTTGGAGCAGTATACCAGTGAGCTCTAGAAAATACTCAGCTGCCTTAGATACAAGTGTACCTAGTTAAACAGCCAAAACTCAGAAGCCTGTATCTGAAGTAATTGAGAAGGATGGTGAGCAATTTGACTGTCTGTGAAACAACACCTTTTAAATTCCTTTTACTAGGTATAAAGCCTTTCAAGTGTTACTTGATAACTGTGTACCCTCTGTATGCTGATGGTCAGGGAAGTGGACAGTCTGTGAAGGCTTATCTTAAGCAAGATCGTAAGTACAAAATCATCACTTTGAAACACATACACTGACCCTTTTTTGACAAAAAATAAAGAAACCTTTGCTTTAATGTGGAATGTGTAATGAAAAGTGGTTTAATACTTAAAGTGACATAATTGATCTTTTCCCTTCTGTTATCATCCATTCTGCTTTTTTACAGTGTTTGGGAGCTAAACAGATGTCTGTGGCTGGCTCTTTGTTTTTCCAACCTTTATCAGATAATTAGATAGGAATTTGTTATTTTAATGATATTTTTAGAATATGTTAATATATATTATATATTTATAATTTATAATAATGATGTTTCTATGTGGATTTATTTTAAATTTCAAGTGTGAAATCAAGACTTGAGTTAAGTTGAAGGTTTCCCATGACCTGCTGATTATTCTTTTCATATCTGTTTTCCTGAATGTTTCTTTTTTAAAACATCTTTGTGGTTTTTTTATATTGTCTGAAAACAGTGCTTTCTGGATGAATTAGTGAAATAATTCCATTGAAGTTTTTATGCTGTAGCAGTTCAGTGCTTGTTAATGTGCTGCTTCTCTGAGTGCAAGGTTGCCAAGCAAAAACTAATCTTCATCTCCCATTACAGGTCCTTCAAAAGGACCTACTGTTCAGACAAAAAAAGTAGGAAAAGCTGAAGCTGTTTTGACATGGAACCATCTCACAGTTGAGGAACAAAATGGATTTATCCGAAATTACACCATACTTTACAAAACTATTGATGGAAATGAAACAGGTACCAGAAAACAGAGAAGTATTTTGTGGCATTGAAGTGTTTCATCTGTCTCCTTCCTAATAATTGTTCCTGAAAAAATACACAGAATCAGTTATAGCTGACAGTCTGTTCTGAGAACATAAACCTGGAGTCTGAGCCATAATTGCTCCATATAGAACAGAAAGTCCCCAGTAAAGAATTCAGAACATTCAGTCTGTGTATAGAAGAGTACTGAGTTTAGTTTCTGAAAGCTGATTCGTGAGTTTTGTGCTCCCGTATTGCAATCTGAAATATAGAATGAGATGGTGGTGTATCAAGATGATGGCAGACCATTCAAGATACAAAAGGAGTTGACTGCATTTAACTATGATAAAAACTTAAAAAAAAGGAAGTAGGGAAGAGTTTTTTAATTCTCCTTGAGGTGTAGGTCAGTATAGCACTGATGTAGATCATCTCGTTTGAAGCGCATCTTAGTTTTCAGTAGTGCATATGACCTGCAGGCATACTACAGAGAGTTGGCACCATCAAAACTTTAATTTTTAGATTTACTTAAATTGGAAGGGCCAAGCACTTATGCATACCTGTGTCTTACTATTCCTTACCTTGGTTTTTTTTCTAGTCAGTACTTGCAGTTCTTCATTAGCGCTATGTATTTGGCTTACTAGACACCTTTAAGCTTCAGTTACACTGCTAGTTTAGTTTGTAGGTACAATCTGGGGAAAAAATCTTACAGGAAATTAAATATAGAAAGAGACTAAATTCAAACATCTAAAAACAAATGAACCTCAGCATTTCTTGTATGAGGTTTGAGGTTTTGACTGTTGTATTTTCCATCTGCTATGCATTCTATTAAAAATACCTTTCATATCTGAAGTCTTGATGTCTTAATGTTTCTGGTTTTGAGGAGATGTAATAAATTGTACAGATAAATAGATTAATAGTATAAATAGTATAGATTAATAGTATAAATTTCTTCTTCTCTTTAGTTGTGACAGTGGATCCTTCCAAGACAGAGTATACCCTTTCCTCTCTAACCAGTGACACACTGTATACTGTGCGGATGATGGCATCCACAGATAATGGAAGCAGGACTGGTCCTGATTTCACATTTACTACACAGAAATTTGGTAAGGCAGAGTGGCACAATACAGCAGGGCTCTGTGCAAGATGTGTTAGGAGGGGAAGGTAATTTTATTTTAACGTTTCAGTTACAGTCAACTTGCAATGTGCATGATACCTGGGTGGCTTGTCTAGTGCTCATTCACAAAGAGGTAGTTCAGTCATGATTTTTCTCTTTATAAAGAGAACAAGAAATCCTTTGCAAACCTCATGAATTGCACTTTTTATGTTATTATGCATGCTGGTTTGGATGTGGTTTGTGCGTACTTTAGGTTATAATATTGCTTTGCCCTGACTTTTCATGAGTCATTAGGATTTACTCAGTGCTCTTGTCTCTTTTGGTGTCCAGTGGCACCTACCCCTAGTCAGAGTCTTTGTTTTAACCCTGATAAGGTGTCCTAAAGAAGCTGTAGAGAGATGTGCTCGTATCTTCATCTGTTGATGTAGGTACAAGTCAACATATGCCATTCTCACAGCCTGTCAACATTCTTTCATATCACTATGAAAGTTTGCTACAGTTCTTTACAGAGACTTATTTTGAATAGTTGAATTTATTGTTTTGTTCAGCCTTAGGATGCTTCTTATATGTAAGGGTAAGAAACATTACTAACTGAATTTAATTGTGGAAGACACTTATTCAAATTTAGCAGAGGCTTTTTTTTCTGTATATTGTTGCTCTCCCCTAAGCATTCTCTAAGGTTTACTTAAGAGTATGTATAACACTGGAAGGAATACATAACAACAATGCAAACTTTGATGTTTGCAGGCAGAGGAGATCTTAATGTACAGAATAAACTGATGGATGAGTAGTGACTTTGTTTACTTATTTGACCGTGACCATGTTACGACAGCCACCAGGGCACTGAAACACCTGCGCAGCCGATGAATTGACAAAGATGTTACTGTCATACCTGCCCAAGCTACAAAATTATTTGCTCTGTCAGTATTACAACTTCTAGATCAACCCGTGTTTTTTGTTGATGCAAGGCACTAGATTGTCAGGACAGAGCTTTTCGTGTTTTCACCAGGCGGTTTTCATATGGTGAAAAGGTTCTTCTGAATGTGAAGCTTTGAGAGTGAGCATTGAGGTATTTCAGTTTCAGGTTCTCCCTGACCCTTTGGAAATATGTACTGGTGCTGAGTTCCTTATACCACTTATAGCACTTATAGCAAAGTGGGCTATAACTGCTGCTTTTCACCTCCTTCAGGAAAAGGAGAAATTGAAGCCATAGTTGTACCTGTGTGTCTAGCGTTCCTGTTGATTGTGCTCCTTGGAGTTCTGTTTTGCTTCAACAAACGTGACTTGTAAGTACAAATGATTCTTACATTTCTCAGCATAAAAGAAATACCAGTAATTTATAACAAACTGGTTAAGTATTCTGCAGTTAGATCAGAAAAAAAGTTAGAACATGCATATAGTGATTGGTTTTAAAAACATCTGTGTTTTCCTTGAGAAATCAGGGCTTCTTCCAATACTAATTTCTTACTGTTAATTACACACACACTAAATGTTCCATGATTCAGTCCTGCAAGAAAATTTGTGCTTTTCTTGCTGGACATAGGTAGGATTAGCTTTGTTAGCTTTTGATCAGGATATATGTTTCTTAGTCATCCTGTGAAGTGGTCCCTAGTTTGTGAAGCACAGGAAATATCTTTGCTGCATTTGAGCTATTTATTCAACATTAACAAACATTAAGCTTTAATTTCTAATTAAAGACAGCATTTTATGCCCTTTTCCTTCTGAACTCTCTGCTGCTCCTAAAATTAGTTCTTAATGGACATCAGTTAGAAAGCCCATCTTGCATTGTTCTTCAGAGTTGTCCTACAGAGGATCTGTTGTTGGAGTCTGTTTATAAAGAGCAATGTAGGTGCATCAGTTTCCAAGCTGGTTTGGTTGGGGGTGATATATCAACAGAAGCTTCTGTTTTTAAGTAACAGTATGTTCTTAAGAGTTCCAAAGCAAGTTTTTCTTCCAAATATTTTCACTTTATTTTTCAGGGTGAAGTTAGCTTAGATTTTGACCCTTGGTTTTCATAGTTATCTTAAAAAGAAGCAGGATTGTATTTTCAAACTGGCATGCATCATGAACTCTACCTAAGTAATAGCTCTGTAGATTCTAGAGTGCTATAAATTTGAAAATCTCATCACTAACTGTTACCATTCGTTGTTTTGCGTTACGTTGATAGCTACATCTAATGTGTGGAGGAGTTAAGTGCAGTGCTGTTTTTTGCTAAGTGGTACAGCCTCATACGAAGATGAAAAGTAGCCCAGGAAGCATTCTTATTTGGAATGCAAAATTGCTATATAAGGAAGTGGTGTCCTGGATTCTGCTGTAGTTGCTATGAACAGGGAATTTGGGGAGTGCATCTTGTGACTTTATTCCGTTTTTAATCCTTTACAGAATTAAAAAACATATCTGGCCTATTGTACCTGATCCATCCAAGAGTAACATTGCTCAGTGGTCTCCTCAAGTTCCAGCTAAGGTAATACTCACATTTCTGCATTCTGTATTTTCCTAGTCTGCAAGGTTTCAGATAAACTAACTGGTGGTAGTCTTCTGTCTTCTAGCACACACGGATTTCAAGGGAAAAACCTGAATATTAAGTTTCATTGACGTTGCAATAGAATATGGTTAGAAGACTTCATTTCATCTGTAGCTTCAACATTAGAAATACATGGCTCTTACCACAAATTGACAGTCTAGCATGGGCTGTATAGCTGTGAGTTAGATTCAGTTTACTAGTTGGAAGGGTCAAGTACACATTTCTTTGCTCACTCATGGGAAATCAGGATTAAGTAAACAATTCATGATTCCCATTCTTAAAACCCTGAATTGACTTGTTTGCACAGTTCAGTCATGAATGAGAGAGAAGACTCTAAACAGTTCCTCATGAATGAGAAGATGGCAGCAAAATTTATGCTGCATGTGGGGTGAATGACCAGGCAAATTCTGTTCAACAAATAGTGGCTAATTTCTGTGAAGAAGTATTCTGATGTTGAATACATTATTTAAAGTAATGTGTGGTTCTCAGTATAGAATGCTCTGTGCTGCACAGCAAATGCTTCTATGTTTAAAGCTTGTTAGAATAATTAAAATGAGAGCAAAGACTTGCTCACACATCCACTATGATTTTAGAATAGTTGCATAATTAAGACTCTGTATTGGAAAAAAAGCTGTATCCTTCATTTTTTAACATGTGCTTTGGAGATATTGCCAGACTTAGTAAAGAGAAAACTTACATGAAGAAACTCAAAGGCATTACAGATTAAAAATTCATATATTTAATGAGGCTTTTGATTTTTAACATAACCTTCCTCTTAGGCGACATACATCTTTCTTTCAGCATAACTTTAATTCCAAAGATCAGATGTACCCAGAAGGCAGCTTTACAGATGTAAGCGTCGTAGAAATAGAAGCTGATGACAAGAAGTCTTTTTCAGAACAAGATCTAAAACCCTTTGACTTGCTTAAGAAAGAAAAAAGTACTTCAGAAGGGCACAGCAGTGGTATTGGAGGATCCTCGTGCATGTCTTCTCCTAGGCAAAGCGTCTCTGACAGTGATGAAGGCGAAACAACACAGAACACTTCGAGCACTGTACAGTATTCGACTGTAGTGCTTAATGGCTACCGAGACCAGACACCTGTACAAGTCTTTTCAAGGTCTGAGTCAACTCAGCCACTGCTAGATTCAGAAGAGAGACCAGAGGATCATGCTGGAGGAGCTGAAAGTACAGCACAGAGGCAGCAGTATTTCAGACAAAATGGTGGTCAGGATGAAAACAACACAGACAGGCCATGCTTTGAAAGAGCAAAGCAAATTACTCATGCTAATGAGGGAGATCTTGTTGGATTTGTTCACCTGCAGGTCTCAGGTCAGAGTTCACAGCCATTGGGCCTTGGGATGGAAAAAAATACCCAGGAAGCTGCTCTATCAAATATCTTACAGACATGTACTGAAGGACAAACTGTGAGACCTGAAACAGTGGAAGAAAATCCACTGTCAGTTGATGACATGCCAAAAAGTTACCTCCCACAGACTGTGAGACAAGGGGGCTATATGCCTCAGTGAGAGAAAAGACTGGCTCTGTTTAGGCCTTCATTTTAGTGCCTGTTCACATCTTCCCCTGTGTTTCTGATAAAGTAAGCTAGGTATTTTTATCTGACTGCTGATAGAAATACTGAAATTAAGTGAAGAGTAATTTGACAAAATACAATAAGGACTGTTTTTGTGGAAAATTTCCAGTCCAGACCTACTGGAGATTTACTTTTATGCACTACATAAAATCTTACATCTGGATAGCTGAACGAGCCTTTGTGCTACATTGGGGGGGTTTTGTGTCTTTTCATAATACAATTTCACAGGATTGAGAAGGGCAAGTTTTAAATATCCACATCAGCCAATAGACCCCCTAGAAGAAATGTGTCGATAGGTGACAGTGTACAAGCCTAAAAAGCCAGCTTTAGTTGGACAGTGTAGCTTTGTGCAGAAGTAAGACTGAAGCTCAGTATTCTGACATGGAAGAATACTTGTGTGATATACTTTTCAATAACTTGATTGACTTACTGAATTTGGACTTGGCCCAGTGCCTCAGTTTTCAGCTTACCAGACCTGCAAATCATGTTCATCCCTGTTTAAAAACCATAAAAATTAAATAGAACTTGCTGTGGTGTACAAATAGGAAAACACCAAGATTGCTTGAATCTGAATGCTACTATAGTAATTGATACTTTACCTACATTTAGATGTGTGTACACATGAACTATAGAGTAATTTGGCCTAAAAAATGTGCCTTGCTACTTGACGCACAGCAATTCAGTCTCATATGCAAAAGTTTGGAAATCAGATGACAGCACAGATCAGCAGTTATTTAAAGGCTTTGTACCCCAATCACTGATTATATAAAACTTCTGTGGTCATATAAGCCTTTGTTTAATAAGCGCACCTTTGCTGTGTACAGCCCAAGTAACAACCTATAAGCTTTTACAATTTTTCTAAGTGCTCAGGAGAAAGGGAATATGACCTTCCTCCTGACAGACTGCAGCTATTAGTGTGCTGTAACCTCACTGCTAATACTGCAAGACATCCTTGAACCTGAAAGCAGCCAAAGCATTGAAGTCACTGACACTCTTGGAACTAAAACCAAAACCTGTACTCTGAATTTAAACTTTGGTGGTAGTATGTATCTATTAGCAATCATGAGCCACAAAAAATTCCTTACTTTTTTCTTAATGCCTCACTTTTTCCCTGGTCATACAGTTCACACTTTTTTGAAGAAGCTACCTTTCTTGGAAACTTCCTCTACCAGTGTTTAAACAAAAATCAAATTACATGACAATAAACCCCTTCTCCAATGCTAACCACAAATTTTATGGCACTCTTAAAGATTTTTTAAAATTAATTTTAACTCTAATACAGGCTAGTGAGCTTTCTAATCTGACACTAATAAAATTTATTTCAAAACACTAAATGCTGTTTTGTGAGACTAAAACAAGTGTTTTATTTCTCCTTCAGCAAAATAACTGTGTATTTCAGACCACCTGAAACCTTTTGTGCTGTGACCTCTGGTACTGCTGTTCTGCAGAGCACTTGCTAAAAGCCCTTGAAAGGCAGGTGTCAGTATCATTTCACCTTCCCTTGTCCTTGTCTGCCAGCTTGCATGGGAGGATGGGTATACACGTAAACATCCCCATGTGTCTTCTGCTTTTGTTACGAAGAAATTAAGTGCAAGACTAAATTTGTAAGATTACCTCTTGAATTCTGGACTATTAAAAAAAAGATAAAGAATGCAGAATCTTTAATAACATTTCAATATTCCACAGTTCCTTTCTCCTGACAGTATTTTTCTGGATCTAGGCATTTTTTTTAAACTAAAAGGCTGTGTTGTAGCTTACTATAATTACATCCTTCTTCAGATCAGTCGTCTTCCTTTTCACCCCACTGCACCTCAGCACCTTCAAACTTCCTCCCAGAGGGAAAAGACATAATGAAAACTGTGCTGTCATGAGACAGCAGAGACCATCTTTCATATTTCAGATGTTGAAGGAGCATTCCTTTTTCAGAACACATTCCTCTTGGAAAAAATAGCAGTTACTTTACTGGGGTATGGGTTATCTTCTCTATGCAAACTTCACAACGACTGTAGAAACCGCAAGTAAAAGGGAATGTCTCTCTTGAGCAGTATGCATGCGTATTAGAACTGCCCAACAGCCACATGCATTTAATCCATCTTCTCATCTCTGAAATACTGTAGGCCACAGCCTGGCTATGTAGTCTCAACATTGCTGCAAAGGTCTGGATGTTTTCAAAAACGTGCTGATAATTTTTTTTAATTATGTTTTTGTGATTCAGTAATACTAACTTTTGATAGCATATGTTACTTGAGGGAGAATGTCAGGTATTCCCTAAGTTGCTACTCACCTTTCTGTAAAGGGAAGTCACTTTCTTCTCAGTTGCTGTTAATCATGGACCATTCAAGACTTAACTAATGTTCAACAGCATCAAGAGATTCTGATTTTTAAAGTGTGTGTTAACAAGAGTTCTGGCCTGTCACTTCTGGTATCTTTCATTGTTGGTGGGCCAGTGGTAATAAACTCACAGAACTATGCAGGAGTGGAGCCTAGAGAGAGTTCTGCCTGGCTGGCAGTGACAGCCTCTCTTTTGAGATAGTGCATTTATCTGGGGCTGAAATACTAAAGACTAAGCAGGAGCTCTTCGAGGGTGAACAGCTTGCAGAAGCCACAATACATATAAATAACAGGTTTACAGCTAGTTTATAAACCTATGTGCCAAATATATTGTGCAGTGTTCAGGGTTTAACAAGATTTTGTACTTTGGACTGTAAAAATCTAGTTTTATCAAACAGTTGCATACAGGTTTTTAAGAGTATCTGTAGTGTAATTACAGCAATCCACTGAAATTTTCTGAACTTGGCCCTAACACAGTAACTAAAGAAAAAGTTTTCTCCCTCCCCAGCCCCTTCTACCCCCCCCTTCACCAATGGCTATTGGTGCATGTAACAAAATAAAGGCACTATTAAAGTCACATTTCAGTATAGACACTTTCATGTCCATCTTGATTTCCTGGACTGGAATTTTTCAGGTACAGGTGGAAGAATAGTTTGTAAGGACTGTTAATTTGGTGGTAGGGAAGGGAGGCTAATAGAAATGTATTAGTATATTTGAAAAAGCTGTTAAATGCAAGCTGGCTAATGCTCCTCTGTTTACAAGAAAAATGAATATATTACGTTTGTAGTTCTCTTGTGATGGTTCTGTTAGACCAGGAGATGATTGGTATGGTTTTCTGGAGTGTATTGGGCTTCAAGGGCAGATGGTCTAGGAATATCCTGTCTCACTGTAGTGAAAGTCTTGGCATTGTTTTATACATGCTACTGTAGAAAACTAAGCTGCTTGTTAAGCCTTAATGTGGCAGCACAAGCATAGCACAGCAAAAATATTTTTAAGCTTTGTTCTGGAGAGTTTATGACAAGTACGTGCTTGTCCTGTGGTACAGGAGCCTAGCAAGAACTGGAAAGAACCTTGACCCTGGGAGGATGAGGGAGTTTGCATGCAAGGGTTGAGTCCCATTCTTGGGTTCTGGAGAAGCCCTGTCACCTGGGTGGGGCTTGGAGCTTCAGCTTTGTAAATCATGAGCTTTGTCAGGTAGTTAAAACTTATATCAGTATGCCCAGTATGTGGGGATCACCGTGCTGATTTAAATTCAGTAAATGAGCTTGTTTAATTAGAGCCAGGTCTCAAATACCCAAGATCCACATCAGTGTATGCTGCTATGGAATTGACTTCTCAGTGGGATCTGAAACTCCAAAGACTGTCAGATTGTTAATAGTCTGCCCCATTCCAGGACATACACATTTTACATTGTAATTTATGTGCATTAAATGGGACTAAATACACTAGTTTATTTTCCCCATTAGACATTAGTGATTGTAGTTGAGATTAACTGTTATTTGAATGCATTCCTTTAACTGTGTTAAAAAGTTCTCTTGACTGATCAACTGTAAGAGTTCATTAATCCCTGTAACCTCTTGTATGTCTGCAAGGATGGATTCATATAGCAATTTGAAATCCAAGAGTCGCTTGTAATGTTATACAGGAGAAGTTAATATAAAAATGTTGAGTCTTTTCTCATGAAACAGCTGTTAGGTAATTGCAGCCAACCCAAGTCTTCAGCTTTGCTTTTGGTCCAGAAAACTTCAGTAAAGTGGAGGTATAAGTACCAAAGTCTAGAGGAGATTCAAATTACGTATTTTGCTTTGGACTCATGAATTTCCGTTTCTCTTCCTTTAAAGTGAAAGCATCAGTAAGACAAAGAAACCAAAAAGAAGCTAAAATTCGTATATATTTGATGTGCTTTCACTGTTGTTTCCTTTGTAGGACTTGTGCAATCTGAGCCATTCTTGAAAATAAAAGCAGTGCTGACTTAATGCACAAGGATGCATTTCTAAGGCCAAAAGATTTGATAGAACAAACCTAAAAATAATAATGAAGGGCCAGATTTCAACAATTGTCTACTTCCCTGCCTCTTAACTGTAGTGCAGAGAGAGGGTGGGCAGCAAGCACCTCCCAGAATGCAGCCTTAGCCAGTACTTGTATTTATTTGCAAAGACAACCTGAAGGGGATATATGCAATAATGTCATTGCTACTCTGCAGAAGCACACTTCTGTAACAATAGATGAAAAACACTTATGGCACAACTGTTGACTGATGGCTGGAAAGCTCCACATCCACATCCTCCTGCTCAGACTAAAGTGTCAGCTATTCTTCTCCAGGCATCACGGGCATGGCAGATGTGCATTCTCTGCTGTGTGTAAACTGGTAACACCTATCATTTTTCATCATCAAAGCACATTTGGTAATGGATCCAGTCAACTTGCCATGTTTTTTTTAACACACCAGTTTTGTTTACAGTGTCACATATAGCCTGACACTTTGATACAGCCAGGGATTGTCTAGTAACCAATTGCTTTTATTTGGGGATAAGAAGTTACTGGTCACCCAGTTTGCTGTGCCAATATATGCATCTAGGTAAGTGGAGGTGGGCAACAGAGGAACAGATGTACCAACAAGGAAAGTGCCTTGATGCTGGATTGGATGGGTAGTGAATGTAAACATTAAGTTAAATTTTGCTATGTACTTAAAGTAAGTATGGCTGATTAAGCTAGTGGTAATTTGAATGCTAGCTTTAAAAGGCTTGCGTACACCGGCCAGAGGTTAAACTTGTAAATTGCTGCATAAGCTGTCTCTGTATGGAAATGTGTTTTAATACCTATTCACTGTCTTTATCCTTTTGCAAGCTGCATGTGTATTGTCATATAAAATCTGCTTTCTACAATTTATTTTATGGTCAGTTTTGAATGTCTTCCTCTTTGTTACCTGACTGAGCCTGAATGTTGCATTTCTGTAGAACATAATATGCAGAAAGAAAACAAAACAAAATTCCATACTTACCTTGTGTGCTGGAGTCGGTGTTTTGTAAGGCTGACAGAGTAGTAACCACAGAAGAAGAGTCTGGGCCACTGCCTCACATGCAAGAAACAGAGAAATGGTGTGGGGGTTTGACGCTGGTGAGGCACGAAGCACCGCAGAAACAACTATTTACTTGCTTGCTTTTGCTACACCTGAGCAGAGAAGGGGAAATTAAAACTTAATTTTCATGAGCTAAAATAAAGATAATTGAGGAAAACAGAAAAACTTCAAGGCAAAACAGGTCCAAACTTAACAGTATAAAGAAGATTTATTACTAACAGAATTAAAAGTAAAAAGAATAATGAGAAACTAAAGCAAACTTTCAGAACACCTTTCTCTTCCAGTAACTCCCTCTTTCCACCAAACTGTGCAGGGGAAACAAACGTGGGGTTTTGGTCAGTGTCATTTCTTAAGAGTCTTTCTTTTATGTTTAAGGAAAAGAGTTTGTTCTGCTGTGCCGTGGGATTCCTCCCGCAAAAGATAGTTCTCTGCAGAATTCTCCAGTGTGGCTTCAAGTTTCACAAACAACAGCCTGCCCAAATCTGCTGCAGTGAA